>CABHPP010142998.1:57811-81997 GCA_902168425.1 Peromyscus attwateri | reverse complement strand
ATATATAAGATATATGTTTGTGTGTGCATGTGTGTATGTATATTGGTGGATGTATATTTTGTGTGTATATGGTATATATGTGTGTTGTAGGCATTATGTATGTGTGTGTGCATGGTTGCTGTGGAATAATCCTTCTGTACACTGTAAATATGTATTATTCTCATTGTTAATAAAAAGCTGATTGGCTGAGAGCTGGGCAGAACAAGAAATAGAGGGAATGCTGGGATGAAGAGGGGTGGAGTCAGAGGAGTCACTAGCGGATGCAGGGAGAAGCAAGATGAGCATGCCATACTGAGAAGGGGTACCAAGCCACATGATAGAGCGCATAAGAAATATGAGTTAATTAAATGTAAGAGTTAGCTAGTAACAAGCCTGAACTGTTGGCCAAGCATTTATAAGTAGTATTAAGTCTCAGTGTTTGGTTTTTTGGGAAACGGCTGCCAGGACAGAAAAACTCCACCTATACATGGTATATGTATACTGTAACATTATGTATGTGTGTAGCGTGTATGTATATGTTGTGTGTATTGTGTAGATGATGTATTGCACACATGTGTGTATGGGTATACTTGCATTGTGTGTATGTTTGTGTGTATGGTGTATGTGGTGCATAGCTGTGCATGTGTGCCCACACCCATGTACACACATTCAGAACCCAAAAGAAGACATCTGGTAATGCCCTCTATCACTTTCTGCCTTACTTCCTGGAGAAAGAGTACCTCACAGATACCTCTTCAAGTAGGCAGGCTGCCCAGCACCTTCCCAGGATCTCTTGCCTCTGTGCTTCAATACAGGGATATGGGTGAGCACAGCTATGCCAGGCTTTTTATATGGGTGCTGGCATTCAAATTCAGATCCTCATGCTTGAACAGCGAATCATCTTACCCATTGAGCCATTTTTTCAGGCCCCAATCTTTCCTTTTAATGATCTCAACCATTTTAGAAGTAAAATCAAATATTATTTTTTAAAGTACAAATACAAGAAGTTCATGAATCAAATCTAAAAGAGTATATTCAACACTCAAGGGAATGAAAGGTTTGAATGTGCCCATCCATGTTTCATTTCCTAGGGGAAGGCTTTGGCAACTCTTCTAGAGAGGGGAATTTGTTGTTAAAAACACACACTAGAATATAACAACTAAACAAGTGATTTGCTTGTGATGCATTAATTGGGATAATTGTGGCTTAGGAAGAGGTAGGTCTCACACTGTTAAATACTGATTACAAGCTAGAAATTGCTGCAAGGGAATTGAGATTTTGTGCTTTAGCCAAAGAGTTTTTACTTTTCTTTAAGACTGTCTGGGTATGGTGTGGAGAAGCATTCCTAGAAAAACAATTCTATGAGTTTGTAGCACTAGACCACTGAGGGAGAGTTTTAAAGATAGGCTGTGATGAAACCCTTGCCCAAGATTTCAACCATTTCTCCAACAGAGGTCTCTGATGCTCACCCCTGCAAGATGAACATGGAAGCTGATACACAGACAGAAGGTTTTCTGTTTTTTGTATTTTAAAATCCATAATATATACAAAAACTGTTCATTGTTGGAAATAAAAGATGTGAACACTCAGGAAGAAGGGTGACAAATGACACTAATGTTTGTTTTGAAAAAACTCTGCATTCTTTCTGCCTTGCTTCCGGGAGGGCAGCAGGACTCCCCAGATCTGAAAGGCTCTTTGTTTGTTGCATTTTTGTTTTTTTCTTGGTGAACAGAAAATTCAGAAAATGTCCAGTGTGTGTCTGTATTTAAAGGCTGTAACTTCACAATGGGTATCAAGTTTCCCTGAGTTTGTAAGTGGCCCTTTCTGCTCCCAGTCCACAGACACGTCTATTGTTCTAAGGGTTAAAAACTGCAGGATCACAATGAGAAGCCTTATTACTCAGTCAAAGTAAATGGATCACCACATAACCTTTCAGAAATGTTCTTCCTCAAGCTATTAAAACATCCCCTGCCCTTAGATGACAACAATTTCTCTGCCTTTTGAAATTTCTTTTCTACCCTGCAGAGTTCATAGAGATATGCTTGGTTAAAATCAACTTATATAAAACTATGCACTGTAAATTCTGACACTTCTGTTTGAATCTCTTTTCAAACACTTGTCTTTGCTCGCCATAATAGATGTCAGTTCTTCTGATGTAGTTCAAGCATGAGCTTCGTATGAAGACTCAGCTATGTCTATTGCATTTCTGAAGCTACTACTCACTGAAGTTTTGTGCTGTTTGACATCAAAGATAGGCAAGAATCACCTGCTGAGTTCACATGCATGAAGCAAAACAGCTTCAAATCACTTCTGCTAGACAAAAGTTTTTTTTGTTTTTTTTTTTTTTTAATACTGAGCTTTTACTATCTTGTGGACTTAAAGACAAATGCAGTCTTCCTCGTTAATGTCTCACAATCCTGTGTTGCTAAAATATGCATCAGAAGCTCTGAATTTGGTTAACTTTTAAACTGAAGGTAATTTGTGTAGTTGCTCCAGATTTGAACTGAGCGGCAGAGAATTGAGCATCATTCAGACGTTCAAATGTGATTTTTATTCAATGTGCCCGTTATTTTGCTCAAAGGGAAAAGGACTTTGAACATGCTCAAATCAAAAGAGAATCTTCTTCTAGCATTTTCGACTTTCGTAGATGTCCTTGACATCAATTTGAGACATAATTTCATTCAAAATAAATACATACAGATTATTTGAAAAATATAGATTTTTATTTTACAAAGCTCTTCTTAAATTTCAGTTATTACAAATATGTGTAGCATTTTATGGGAAAACAATATAAGCATTTTTTTGGAGTTTTTATTGCAAAGTAGTGTTAATTTGGTGTTATTCTCATTAAACATCAGTGTTTCTTATGGCAGCTGAAAAATATGTTATTAAAAATGTGGCCAGAAGATTGTTTTTCATGTTTGGGGTGTTTCAGATGACACTTTTAACATTTGAACTTCCAATAACACAATGACTGAATCCATTAAAAAGATAAATGAATGTCAGTGAAAAGAAGATGAAGTTTTAGTGTTGCCTAGACACAGACCCTTTTGGTCATTTTCAGTTTGAGGCTATCATAGAACTCCAGTGTTTTAAAATTTTCGGAGGGTATCAAATATCTATATATCTGTCACATTGGGATAGATTTTATTTTTATATTACTTTTTTTAAAGTATATATTTAGTTGAAATAGAATTACATCACATTCACCCTCCCTTTCCTCCCTCAAGGCATCCCAACTATCTTCCCTCTAACTCCTCCCAACCCCACTGGCAAAGAGATAGCTACTTTCTCTTTGATTATTATTGTTACATATGTATGTGTATGAGCATGCATGTGCACAAATATACGAATGCAACTTGATGAGTCTGTTTTTGTTTATGTGTGTATCATTTCAGGTAGACCACTCTATATTATAAAACCAATAAGGGACCTCATACCCAGAAGAGGCTGATTTTCCTAGTTTCGGCCGTCATTAATTATCTATAGTTCTTTGTCTAGGAGACTTGGCAAAACTTTTCCCCCTTCTATGTTAATATTTACGCTGTTCTAGTCTTGTTTATCTAGTGATTTGTAGCAGTGACACTTCTGCTTTCTTGTGTTCGTTATGTATACAAACAATAATACTGCAAGAAAAAAGCCAAAAAGAAAATCATATTTTTGCAAAAGTTGCTAGATAGTTTTGTTCTGAATAAATATCTAGAAACTCCTGCCTATATTTTTATATGTAAAAATACACTGATTTTTATTGTATATTTTAATTTTTAAATTATACAATTCAGTATATCAACATATACTACTTCGAGGTCACAGATATCATTCAATCCTAATTATCTCATTGATAAAG
Source organism: Peromyscus attwateri (assembly GCA_902168425.1). Classification (NCBI taxonomy): domain Eukaryota; kingdom Metazoa; phylum Chordata; class Mammalia; order Rodentia; family Cricetidae; genus Peromyscus; species Peromyscus attwateri. The sequence continues at coordinate 78,171 of CABHPP010142998.1, read as the reverse complement.
ATTTTGAACACAGGGCAAGGACAGAGTGGAAACATGCAGGGAATTTTTTTCAATCTATAGAAAAGTGCAACGGAGAAAGATTGAAATAAAATGTCATGTCAGTATAATCCCTTAGCTACCTAGTCAACCAGAGAATGGCCACTCAAGTCTGGAGCACCTACGCTTTTCTTTATTATACGCACATTTGAGCTATCTTTCTATGCTACAAAACGCTGATTAGAGAAATGTTCTTCCTTTTACGTCCTGGAAATGGTCTTCAGAGGAGTAGAATCAACTCAGGCACTCATCAAGGCTGATGGATGAAAAGCACCTGGAGAGCTGTGCGGTGATACACAGATCCTATTTTAATTTCCTAAGCTGTCACCAAGAGTAAATATGTTACACTTCATTTAACTCTTTGTGTGTTTGTTACACAGACTACATGATGCCAAAATCCATGTTCTTCATTTCTTCCTGGGCACATCAGTGGGCTAGAGGCCTCCTTGAAGGTAAATAAGGTGATATTATTTCTAGCAAATGAAGTGTGACGGAAGAAGACATGTTCTATTTACAGGCACATATCTTGCCTGTAAAATAACTACATTGGCTTAGTCTCTGTCATCCTTTGTATTTCCATTTTGAAAGCCATGTGTTGAAAACCTTTGTCTCGGGCAGTCTAGGTTAGTGCCTGAATGATGGCATGAAGTATACTCCTCTCTTTTTTGACTTACCAACTAGACTATAAGACACATACCATGTTTACAACACCATACATTTGGGATTCTACTGATAGCAAGTGGTTTTTTCTTTCTTTTTTTTTTCCGTTTTAAACTGCTAAATGTATTGCTGGTTGCCAAGAGAATAATAACAAAGTCTTAAATGCTACATCACAGGAACTGTGTACATAGCTCCAAATAGTCACAAAGCAAGTTTAGCTACGCAATTGCCTCTCTCTGATGAAAGGACAAACTTCACTGTGGAAGCTCTAGTTTTATAAACTAATTTCTTAAAGTTAACACACAAAACAATGGTTTCCATTGTGGTATTTTAGTGTAGTCTGTTCCTCCTTGCCCTTTGCCCCTCTTTCTTCCATCATCTCCCTGACTGGGCCCCTTCCTCCCCAACAGCAGGCCTATTTGATCTTCATATCACATGTATTCCATTGTGTTCTCATTCCTCCCCTCTCAAGCTTTCATCCTTACCTCATTATTCCTCTTTCAGTTCTCTCTCTCTCTCTCTCTCTCTCTCTCTCTCACACGCACGCACGCACGCACGCACGCACGCACGCACGCACGCACACACACATACACCTCTGTGGTAGGACTTAAAGTCCTTTGGGTACACATCCTGGAGTGCCAGATAGCTGTGTCATGCAATAATTATGTTTTTCTCTAAGGATACCCCAAACTGATTCCCATACCAGTCCACCAATTTGCATTAGCACTGGTCTGTTAACACTTTTTCTGCTCCACATTCTAACCAGTGTATATTGTCATTTGTTTCTGGATGGCATTTATTCTGACTTTGGTGAGGTGGCATCTCAATACTTTCAGTTTGCATTTCCTTACTGGCTAAAGATGTCAGATATTTTTCAAATATTCACTGATAGGTTATTTGTAGTTCTTTGTGGGGGGTGTTAATTGTCTATTCAGTTAATTAGTTCCTGTATGCTTGCTTGTTTATTTGTTTGTTTTGTTTTTTATGTTCCATGTTTACAGTTATTTTTATATTCTAGATATTAACTTCATCTGCTGCTTAGCTGGTAAATTCATTTTCCTATTCTAGATACTGTACCTTTACTCCAGTGTTTGTTTTTCTTCCTGTGTCAATTCTTGAGATTTAATCCCATTTGTCAGTTCTTGAGATTATTCTCTATGTTGATAGATTTCGTTTCAGAAAATCCTTGAATATGTCTATGCATTGAAGTATTTTCCTAACATTTTCTTCTAGAAATCTCAAAGTACTCTGATCTCCACAGACATACATGTACCCATTCCCCACATAAATAAAAATATTTAATAAATTTATGAAGTGTTTGGGTAGTGAGAATATGTATATACCTGCATGCATGTATATATGTATGGAATACTACATATATATATATATATATATATATATATATATATATACATAGTTGTATGCATACACAAAAGCATTATATTCAGGAAAAGAGAAAGAATTCTTGCAAATTAATAAGAAATACAGCCGGGCAGTGGTGGCCCACGCCTTTAATCCCAGCACTCAAGAGGCAGAGTCAGGCGGATCTCTGTGAGTTTGATGCCAGCCTGGTCTCCAAAGCGAGTTCCAGGAAAGGCGCAAAGCTACACAGAGAAACCCTGTCTCAAAAAAAAAAAAAAAAGAAAAAAAAAAAAGAAAAAGAAATACAGTGTTAACTAAAAATTTTAATTGGGCATAAGTAACAGCATTTTAAGTATTATGCAAATGACAAAAACTTAATCCTGTCTTAGTTAGGTTTTCTATTGCTATGAAGAGACACCATGTCCACAGCAACTCTTATAAAGGAAAACATTTAGTTGAGGCTGGTTTACATTTTCAGAGATTTAATCCATTATTATCATGGCAGGAAGCATGGTGGCATGCAGGCAGACATGGTGCTGGAGAAGGACCTGAGAGTTCTATATATTGATCATCAGGCAACATGAAAAGACTGAGTCACACAGGCCTAGCGTGATCATCTGAGACCTCAAAGACCTACCCATAGTAATACACTTCCTCCAACAAGACCACAACTTCTAAAAGTGCTACTCCCTATGGGCCAAGCATTCAAACACATGAGTCTTGGGGGAATTCCTATTCAAACCACCACATTTTACTCCTCGACCCTTGTAGGCTTGTAGCTATACCATAATGCAGAAATGCATTTGGTTGAACTTCGAAAGTCCCTGTAGTCTATAACAGTCTCAACCCTGTTTAAAAGTCCAAAGTTCAAAGTCTCTTCTGAGAATCACACAATCTCTTTACTGTAATCCTCTATAAAATAAAATCAAAAAGTAGACCACACACTTCCAACATATAATGACACAGGATATACATTACCATTCCAAAAGGTAGGGAAGGGAACATGATGAGGGGAAACTGGACCAAAGCAAGATGAAAACTAGCTGGGCAAACTCCAAACCCTGAAACCCCAGGTCTGATATTAACGTGCTCTTCAGAACCCCAACTCTTTTCAGCTTTGATGATTGCAACACATTCCTTTCTCTTGGGCTGGTTCCATTCCCTATTAGCAGCTCTCCTTGGCAGGTATTCTATGGCTCTGGCACTGCCAACATTTGGAGGTCTCCAAGGCAATCTGGGCTTCACCTTCACATCTTCACACAATGGTCTCTCTAGAACTCCAGGCAGGGACACCTCTGACATACGTCTGGACACAGTGGCTATCCTTGGCCATGCAGGAAGATTCCATAACCCCTTTCTTCTATCTTTGATTCTAAAGCCAGCACATTGTGACCAAAGCTGCCAAGTTATGCTGCTTGCTGGGGCTGGAACATGACCCCCTCGTTCAATCACATCTTCACCAGTTTTCTGGTTTTGATGGTTTCCTTCACTGCCTAAGCCTGACTGTCCTGGAACTTGCTCTGTAGACCATGTTGTCCTTAAACTCAAAAATCAGCTTGCCTCTGCCTTCTGAGTACTGGGAATAAAGGTGTGCACCACCAGGCCCTGCCCTAAGCTTTTCTTTAGCTCCTTTTCACAGATTGGAAGCTTTATTGGGTGGGATCTTGCCCTGAGGTCACTACGTCACTTAATCTATTTAACATTAAGATTTTTTGAAATCTGTTTATCTCTTTGAACACAGGACTTAGCTCCATTCCACTTCCTGGTGTGCTTTTTTCTCCTCCAATTACACATTCTGTAACTTTCCTTTCTCAGTCTGCTCCTTTTTATTATAGATCTATCTACATGAGTGTGACTGCCAAACTTTACCAAGATAAGGTAGGACAGTCCTTCAAAATTTCCTGCATCTCAGAAATGTCTGTCACATAGACTAGGTCTGTGGGCCAAAGTTGGATGCCCTGATGTTACAAAAGAATTATATAATAGATATACAAATAGATAATACAAAAGAGTATCTAGGCAGCCAGATGTCCTTGTTATTAGGTAACATTAGATAACCTTCTGGGTTCTTTGGTGGAGTTAAAGACTAGATAGTTATAGTATAGTTCTTTGGTTAAGACAAAAGATAAATTAGGTACAAAACTTGGGACTCACAAAGATGAGATAGAATAGAGTATTTTCTTTAATTTTGCCAAATACAAATAGACCAGATATTGTAACTGTAATTCATACTTAATAACTGTTTTTGTTATTTTATGTAATTTTACTATGTTAAAACTAAAACCTTCTTTTTTAATTAGACAAAAAGGAGGAAATGCTGTGGAATAACCCTCTTGTATACTGTAATGATTTGTCACTCAAATTGGTTTAATAAAACACTGATTGGCAGGTAGCCAGGCAGGAGGTATAGGCGGGAAAACCAAGCTAAGGATGCTGGGATGAAGAAGGGCAGAGTTGTGGGAGATGCCAGCAGACACCAGGGAAGTAGGACATGTAGAAAATGAGGTATCAAGTCATGAGCCACATGGTAGAAGGTAGATAAGAAATATGGGTTAAATTAAATGTCAGAGTTAGCTAGTAATAAGCTTGAAATATTGACCAAGCATTTATAATTAATATTAAGTCTCAGTTTTATTTAGGAGATGCTGGTGGGCCAGAAACTTCCACAAGTTCCTGATTTTTCTTTTTTCCTTTCTTTTCTTTTTTTTATTATTAAGAAATTTTCTGTTCATTTTACATACCAACCACAGATTCCCCTCTCATCCCTTTTCCTATCCCCCAGCCTCTCCCCGCAACAACCAATTCTCTATTCCCACCTCCTCCAAGGCAAGCACTCCCATGGGGAGTCAGCAGAGCCTGGAACATTCAGTAGAGGCAGGTCCAAGCCTCTCCCCCTGATCCAAGGCTGTGTAAGGTGTCCCATCATAAACATTGGGCTCCAAAAAGTCCACTCACGCATCAGGGACAGGTCCTGATCCCACTGCCAGGGGGCCCCTTAAGCAGGTCAAGCTAAACAACTATCTCACCTATGCAGAGGGCCTAGTCTAGTCCCATTAAGGCTTCACCCAATTTTTCTTAAAATGGTTATTTATTATTATTATTATTATTATTATTATTATTATTATTCATAAAAATGAGCAAAACAGAGTCTACTGCATGGATACAAGACTACAAAGAAATGGAAACACTTGGAACCAATCAGTGTAATAAAACAATAGACATGAAATTACTATTGTTCCCACATTTTGTCAGTTTGCACAATGTCCTCACAATAGTTTGAAGGGCCAGATTTCACTTTCTGTCCCTTATCCACAATCTGTTTTCCTATCACAAGTATCAAGTTGATATGAAATCTACTTCCTAAATTCTGTTATGCAAGTAGTTTAGTATGCAAAATCTTTGGGGATTTGAATTACCATTTTTGTCTTTAATGGTTTGTCTCTGTTTTACAGCATGTTGAGACTTTGTGGTACCACTGCCCAAATGTATCATGTAAACATTTTACACATTTCTTCCTGTCGTGGATATTCTTGAACATTCCTCTCATAACGTTGAGTAGTAGTCTTTTATCAGATAGACTTGTGCATTAGTAAATTTTCTGGTTGCTGTGATAAAATACCTGAGGCACCCAGTTTAAGGAAGGCAGGGTTGATTTCCACTCACACTTTGAGGGTATACTCCATCATGGAAGAGATGTTGTGGCATCAGAAGAGACAGCTGGCCACATTGTACCACTGTTAGGAAGCAGGGAGAGAATACTGGTGCTCAGTTAGTTTTCCCCTATCCATGTAGCACAGGATTCCAGCTCATGGAGTGGCACTACTCACATTTGGGTGGATCTTCCCCTCCAATCAACCTAATCTATATAATCACTCATAGAAAGGACCAGAGACTTGTTTACAGATTTTATAAGGTTAACAACAGATTAAGCATCCTAGCTCTATCCCTTGCCAATTTCATGTTGAAATGTGTCACTTTTAAGCCCTTATTTCCCATCTATCCCCATTGTGTCAGAGAGTAATTCCATGACCATCTCACAATGAAAAATGGAATCAGTGAAGCTTTGAAATAGTCTATAATCTCAATAATTCCAGTACATTATAAAAGTCCAAAGTCTAAGTCACCTGAGACTCAGGCCATCTCTTGCCTGTGAGAACCTATGCCATCAGAAAACAAATAACATGGTTTTAAAATACAAGGCACAGAGTACACATTCCTGTCCCAAAAGGAAGGAATAGGTACATAGCAAAGAAAAATGAGACCAAAGCAAGACCAAAACACAGCAGAGTAAACACTAAATCTTGCAGCCCCATGTCTAGCATCTAGGTCTCCTGATGGGATTACCTGTACTCCAAAGGACTGGGGTAGGTCCTTAAATACATAAACAACCTTAGGTTGGCCTCGCTGCTTTCCTCATCAAACATGCTGTGGTCCTGGCATGCCCCCATAGCATGGATTTTCCATTGCGACTTGAGCTTTTCTTTTACATTTTCATGCAATGCCCTTCCATTGCCCCTTAGCAGGAAATCTGACCATGTTGCACATTGTCTGGTCTCCAGGGCATTCTGGAGCCATGCTACAAAATTCTGTGAGTTTTTCATTCCCATATCTTTCAGGTTTATAAAATCAGGGATGTCTGCCAGCATCTTGAGATAGAGCCTGTCTTTCTTGGACCATAGTTGCACCGACGTTGTGGAATGTGAACCTGAAGAATCACTTCCTAGGCAGATATCTTTGAAGAGGGAACCTCTTCAGCAGCATTTTTAGTTTAGGTCCTCTCTTTTCAAGATGCATCTCTTTTATTTATGTGTTCTTGGGAATGGCCATGTAGGTGTGGGTGCCCAGGAAGGCCGGATTAAGGAATTGGTTTCTGTTCAACTGGAGTTGGAGGCGGTTATGAGTCATCCAACATAGATGCTAAGAACTTAACTCTGGCCCTCTGGAAGGACAGCAAACACTTTTGACTGTGGAGCCCTCTTCTCTAGCTCCAAGGTTCTCTACTTTCAGATGAATTTATGCTTGCATCAATGAAACCTTTCCTGTTGTCTCAATGTAAAGCTCTGGTGTTGAATGTTCTAATCTCTTCAGCAATTATAAATTTGTTTGTTTGTTTGTTTGTTTTTGCTAGAAAATGTAAACTTGGTCACATACCTTTATTTCCTCAAAAAACCTTCACATTTTCCTTTTTTTTGTGGGAGAGGAGGGGGCTCTAGTTTTTTATCTCTCTTCTGAGCTGTATCCATGAAACAGCTAGAATGTAATCTTGTCTTCAAATTTTCCACAACAAATTCATACATTACTACCGAATTCCATTTTATTCAAGCTCACAGGCATGAGAAGAACATAGTCCACAGAACATCAGGGACTGATCCCTAGCCCATTTCCTCATACAGTACTACTTCTTGTCCTTTGAAACCTTGTGAACCTAATCTCTACTATCTATGTTTCTTTTCAGCGGTTATGTCTTCCAGACTCCCAAGAAAATGGCCTGTACAGTCTATTCAGAGCATTTAAGGGTTTCTCTAGGCCAAAGTTCCAACATTCCTCCTCTATAACTGTTCCATGGTCAGGTTTATCACAACAAAAACCCTACTTCTTAGCACCAGTTTTCTACATTAACTAGTTGTCTTAGTGCTGTGACCAGTCTCCCTGCCTGACAAAAGCAACTCTGGGAAGTAGAGGCTTATTTTAATCCTTAGTTTGAAGGCACAGTCCAACATTCCAGGAGTTTTAGGAAGCAGCTGGTCACACTGTACCCTTTGTCAGAACCCAAGAAAAATGAATGCTAGTACTCAACTAGCTTCCTTCTTTCTGTATAGTCCAGGATCCTAGCTCATGGAATAGTACCACACATATGTAGGGTGTATCTTTCTACCTCAGCTAACCTAATTTGTAGTCCTTCACAGACAGGCCCAGAGCGTTGTTTCTGTGGTCACCCCAGATCTTTTCTTTGCTTACAGTTTATCTGTATAGTAGGCAGGTAGACTGTGACTGTAATATTTTTATTCTATGATATTTTGTGTTCTCCTTAATATTATACCCTTTATGCAGCATAAAAATGTAACAATCATTTTCTTTTAAAAAAAAGTATTTTATGCATATGGATGTTCTGCCTGTACCATGAGTGTATCTGGTGCCCAGAGAGGCTAAAAGAAAATGTTGAATACCCTGGAACTGGATTTGTAGACAGTTGTGAGCTCTCATATGGGTGATAGAAATTGAACCTATGTCCTCTGGAAGAACAGCCAGGACTCTTAATCACTGAGCTATCTCTCCAGCCTGAGAACTCTAATTCCTATTCTTTGGAGTCTTCCAAAGGGCATGCACTGCATATTCATGTCCTTATGCAATGGAAAATAAAAATTCTTTACAGTTAAAAAATAAATAAAAAAGGAGATAGGAAGAATTAAGAAGTTTATGTGCATTTTTCTAGGTGCAAGACAGCTTATGATCTGAGCTAGGAGATCTAAACACATGCTGAGGCATGTCTCAGAAGAAGAAACTTACTAAATATAAAAGTTTTCCTCTAGGATTCATTTCAGAAATGTTGGCATAGAAAAAATTATGCTAAAGTTAGAAATTTGACTGTGATGAATATTTGGGAAAGTTTTAAAAGTCATAGAACTGAATGGATTGATTTATATTGTTGTCATCTTAATTTTTCTTTAGTAGATTTCCACATGACTCCCAAATAAGGGGAATTGGTGACATATCATAATGTGCATTCTTTTACATTATATGGATTTCAGTGAGTATTTGGCACTGAAAAAATGTCCCAGCTTTAAATAACTTAAACTTCAGAGAATGTAAACTATCAAAAGGACGTATGCTTCAATCAGTTATAGTTATGAGGAAGTAGTGGGACCTGAAGCTGATGAGTGATAATTTTGTTTCAGGCAGAATACTAAGTATTGTTATCTACACGTAATTTTCATGCAATTACGTGGTATTCTAGTGTAATTCAGCATCACAGATTAGCTCACAGATGAAATCAGCAGCCAGAAAAAATTCCTATGACAAATACAATGAATCAGATGTTATGTGATTTTTATTGTCATGTTAACAATATGCATGCCACACAGTGTTAGTCAAATGCAAAGTCCTCTAAGTGGAGATGCAGTTAAAAGTTAAATTTAAAGCTGTATCCCAGACCCAGCCTTGCCACATTCTGCCCTCCACTCAGCTTGTCTACATGTTCTGTCATGGAGGGAGTTCAATATGAACTTTTCCTCAGTCTTCTGCTTTCTACATTTGCAGGGAACTCCTACAGCTGATAAACTCCTTCAGTAATGTGGCAGGATACAAGATTAACTCAAAAAAATCAGCAGCCTTCCTGTATACAAATGATAAATGGGCTGAGAAAGAAATCAGAGAAACATTACCCTTTGCAATAGTCACAGATGATATAAAATACCTTGGAGTAACTCTAACTAAGCAAGTGAAGGACTTGTATGATAAGAATTTTAAGTCACTGAAGAAAGAAATTGAAGAAGATATCAGAAATGAAAAGATCCCCCATGCTCATGGATAGGATTAACATAGTAAAAATCACAATCTTACCTAAAACAATCTACAGATTCAATGCAATCCTCATCAAAGTCCCAACACAATTCTCCACAGAGCTGGGAAGAACAATACTTAACTTCATATGGAAAAACAAAAAAAAACCAGGATAACTAAAAGAATCCTGTACAATAAAGCAACCTCTGAATTCATCATGAACCCTGAATTAAAGCTCTACAATAGAGCTACAGTAATAAAAAACAGCTTGATACTGGCATAAAAACTGACATGTGAACCAATGGAATCAAATTGAAGACCCTGACATTAATTTGCCTTTAAATTTAACCTCCCTGCATCCTTAAATTTCCTCCTACCAAGTTTCTGTCTTCTGTTTTGAAGCATAAAACCTTCTATTGCAATGCTATTTCTTTTTAGTTCATGGAGGTGAAACATACCTCTGTTTATTTTTTAGAAAAACAAGATTTACTTGAGTTTGACAGTGCAAGGGACAACACACCATAGTAGGAAAGTCATGACCACAATGACCTAAGGCAGCTGGTTCTACTGTATTTACAGCTAGGAAGCAGAGAACAGTGGATCCTAGTGTTCAAGTCACTTGATTATATTCAGTCCCAACCCTTATCCCAGGGAACGGTGCTTCTCACAGGAAAGGTGCATCTTTCCTCCTCAATTAACCTAATCTAGAACCCTGATTGGCATCCTCAGAAGATAACTTAATCTAGATGATATCTCACAGGTATGAGATGTGCCTTCCATTCACATATAGGAACCAGTTAATATATGGTGTCTTCAAATCATTTTCAAAGTTGGGGTGATTTTAAAAATTTGAAAGCAGAGCTACCAGAATTTTCAGTGGATTAGTTCAACTTCTCTTTTATAATTTGGCTAAGTGTGAGATTTTTCAGAATGCCTAGATCTTGTTTAATCACAATATCTAAACTCCATGTGTTCTATCACTTATTGAAAATGAATATGGCCACCTGTAGGTTGCCCATGCTCTAGTGGATGGCCCCACACCTATGTAAATATGGTCTGCCTAACTAAACTTAGTGACTTAAAAAAACAAAAAGACATGAATTTAGGTGGAATGTGTTGAAGAAAATATAGGTGTGTTCATATTTCATTATACTTGTATAAACGAGCTCACAAATTGGAATATTAAAACAAGTAATGATCTAAACCACTCTAACAACAATAAAGCATAAACTTACTCTAAATTGACTTTGCTGCTTCATAACTTGCTGTTTATTCATCTCTGTCTTAGTTAGAATTTCTTTCTTTCTTTCTTTCTTTCTTTCTTTCTTTCTTTCTTTCTTTTTTAATTAAAACTGCTTGGCCATTAGCTCACGCCTACCACTGACTAGCTCTTACATTTAAACTCAGCCCATTTCTGTTAATTTGTATGTTGCCACAGGTTCTGTGTGTCTCCTGACTTAGCCTTCGCCTTCCCAGAATTCTCCTTGTCTGTTTATATCACCTATACTTCCTGCCTGGCTACTGGCCAATCAGTGTTTTATTTATCAACCAATCAGAACAACACATTCACAGAATACAGAACATTCCACAGCACCTCCCCTTTTCTGTTTAATTAAAAAGGAAGGTTTTAATTTTAACATAGTAAAATTACATATAACAAACAGTTATTAATCAAGAATTAGAGTTACAATATCTAGTCTATTTGTATTTTGTAAACTGAAGAAAATATTTTATCTATCCTATATTTGTGAATTTAAGGTTTTATATCTAATTTATCTTTTATCATAACCAAGGAAAATCATAATTGTAACTATCTAGTCTTCAACTACATCAAAGAACTCAGAAGGATACAATATTATTTAAGTAAACAGGAAGAGCATTGTAAGCAACTTCCAAAAATCTAGAATGACAGAGACAGCTGGCTACCTGGACAGTCACCCAAAGTTCGTCTGTAGTGTTGGGGCATCTATCTTCAGCCTACAGGCCTAGAGTCTCTCAGTCACTTTTCTCTGTGTACTGTAGAATGTCTGGTAGTTTTTTCTGTGAAGCAGGAACCTGAAGAACCATCTCGCCTTGCAAAGTTCAGTGGTCACATTCTTTTTTTTTTTTTTTTTTTGAGACAGGTTTCTCTGTGTAGCTTTGTGCCTTTCCTGGAAATCACTCTGTAGCCCAGGCTGGCCTCAGACTTACAGAGATCCACCTGCCTCTGCTCCTTGAGTGCTGGGATTAAAGGCATGCGACACCAACACCTGGCTAAGTGGTCACATTTTTATGGGTCCTGCATGTCCAGTTTAATATGACAGTTTGTCAAGCAGTCCAGGAAAGAACAGTTTCTTGCCCAAATGACTAACTTTTGCCATGAAGAAGATAAACTTCATATGGAGTGTTTTGGGTGCCCATCATCTTCCTTGAAGTAATTGGTGCTGCCAGGAGCAGACATATCTCATTGTCCAGAAAAGTCTAAGTTTTTAAAACATTTTAAATACCATATTCTGTAGGTCTTTGAAGTGTTTGAAGATTACCTATTTATCTGAAATATATCTTTGTATACCTAGAAAACTTAACATGACTATAAGTTTGACTATCATAGAAGACTAATTATTAATCTGTATTTCTCAACTATACATTACAATTTCAAATGATTTGTACAAACAAAATACTTTAAACAAGAATATAAATATACATACAGTATAAGAAAATTACCTTTAAATTTGTATCAATAAACTAAAATCCATAGCAATGTAAAACACTTCAAACAAGTTGTTGCTCTTTAAAAGTAGATTCAATAATCTACCCTTTCATCCTATCATATCTACATCCTATATTTTTATATCATATCCTCCTTTCTTCTTTTAGAAAGAGATTGACTATGACCAATAACAATTTGCAACCAACAATCTAAACATAGACAAACATCCATAATCCATTTTTTGGGAATGTAGGTGTAGTTTCTCATACTACTTCCTGCTGATAGAAGGCACTGGTAATTTTATGGAGATCCTGAGAAAATTAATAATTATAGTTAAATCTTGACTGTAGAATCTGTGAGGATGGATCATCTCAGTCAATTGCTTTGAAGCTGATTTTGGATGTTGGATAATCAGGGCCATGATGTCATTGGAGACTTTCCAGGGGGTCTTCCTTGATCAAACCCTATTTGTCTGGAAGCAATCCACAGATTCTCATCTTCTGTGGAACCAAGAGCAGAACCTCTTTTCCAATGCAACATATTCTCAGACAAACATTTTGAAATTGAAATACCTTTAAAATATACATATTGATTTAACCTAGTAGCTTTTATAATCAAATATCTCTCTGAAGTTAATCCGCACACCTATGAACATATAATTTTTGACAAAGAAACCAAAACTGTACAATGGAAAAAAGAAAGCATCTTCAACAAATGGTGCTGGAATAACTGGATGTCAGCATGTAGAAGACTGCAAATAGATCCATATCTGTCACCGTGCATAAAACTTAAGTCCAAGTGAATCAAAGACCTCAACATAAATCCAGTACTCTGAACCTGATAGAAGAGAAAGTAGGAAGTAGTCTTGAACGCATTGGCATGAGAGATTACTTCCTAAATATAACACCAGTAGCACAGACATTGAGAGAAACAATTAATCAATGGGACCTCTTGAAACTGAGAAGCTTTTGTAGAGCAAAGGACACAGTCAACAAGACAAAGTGACAGCCTACAGAATGGGAAAAGATCACCAATCCCACATCTGACAGAGGGCTGATATCCAGAATATATAAAGAATTCAAGAAATTAGACTTCAAAATGCCCAACAGTCTAATTAAGAAATGGGCTATAGAGCTAATCAGAGCATTCTCAACAGAGGAAGCACAAATGACTGAAAGACATTTAAGGAATTGATCAACATCCCTAATCATGAGAGAAATGCAAATCAAAATGACTCTGAGATACCACCTTACACCCATCAGAATGGCTAAGATCAAAACCACTGAAGACAGCTTATGCTGGAGAGGATGTGGAGCAAGGGGAACACTCCTCCTCTCTTGGTGGGAATGCAAGTTTGTACAGCCACTTTGGAAATCAATATGGCGCTTTCTTAGAAAATTGAGAATCAATCTCCCCCAAGACCCAGCTATACCACTCTTGGGCATATACCCAAGGAATGCTCAATCATACCACAAGGACACATGCTCAGCTATGTTTATAGCAGCATTGTTTGTAATAGCCAGAACCTGGAAACAACCTAGATGTCCTTCAACTGAAGAATGGATAAATAAAATGTGGTAATATACACAATGGAGTACTACTCAGCAGAGAAAAGCAATGACATCATGAGGTTTGCAGGCAAATGGATGGAAATAGAAAAAAACCATCCTGAGTGAGATAACCCAGACTCAGAAAGACAAACATGGTATGTACTCACTCATAGGAGGATATTAGATGTAAAACAAGGGATGACTAGACTGTTACTCACAATTCCAGGGAGACTACCTAGAAAACAGGACCCTAAGAAAGACACAGGGATTGCCCAATGACAGAGAAATGGATGATATCTACATGGACAACCTGGATGTGAGTGGGGGTAATGAAGGGCGAGGGTCAAGGGAAAGAGAGCTTAGGGGAGCAGGAGATTCCAGCTGGATCAAGAACAGAGGGGGAGAACAAGGAAAAAGAGACCATAATAAATGAAGACCCCATGGGAACAGGAAGAAGCAGAGTGCTAGAGAAGTCCCCAGAAATTCACAAAGATACCCCCACAATAGACTACTGGCAATGGGTGAGAGAAAGCCCGAACTGACCTACTCTGGTGATAGGATGGCCAAACACCCTAATTGTCATGCTAGAAACCTCATCCAATGACTGAGGGAAGCAGATGCAGAGATCCATGGCCAGGCCCCAGGTGGAGCTCCAGGAGTCCAGTCAGCGAGAAAGAGGAGGGTTTGTATGAGTGAGAATTGTTGAGACCACGATTGGAAAAAGCACAGGGACAAATAGCCAAACTAGTGGAAACACATGAACTATGAACCAATAGCTGAGGAGCCCCCAACTGGATCAAGCCCTGTGGATAAGTGAGACAGTTGATTAGCCTGAACTGTTTGGGAAGCACCCAGGCAGTGGGACCGGGACCTGTCCTTAGTGCATGAGCTGGCTGTTTGGAACCTGGGGCCTATGCAGGGCCACTTTGCTCAGCCTGGGAGGAGAGGACTGGAGCTGCCTGGACTGAATCTACCAGGTTGAGCTGAATCCCCAGGGGAGTCCTTGCCCTGGAGGAGATGGGAACAGGGGATGGGCTGGGGGGGAGGGTGGGGAAGGGGCTGGAGGAGGGAGGGCAGGGGAATCTGTGGCTGATATGTAAAATTAAATTAAATTATAAAATAAAAAAATTAAATTAAAAAATCTCAAATTCAATATAATTCATACTCTGTGTGATTTCCATTTTTATGTGGCTTATTTTTTATATTACTTTTACTTTCTCTTCAAAGAATTTATTTTTTAAAACTTTCTATTTCTTTATTATAACTGTCTATATTCCCCTTTCTCTCTCTTTCAAGCCTACGTACGTTTTTACACATAGTGTAAACTGTTTAGAGTTTATTTCATCTGAATCTATTTTATTGTAAATCTATTGCTTTAAATTGTAGCATTCTCTACCCACCTCAGCTTCCCAACATGGAGGAACTACATTTACAGCCAGCTCTGGGAAACGCTCCCACTGTCTCTGGGAAGTAGTGGTGGGTCTATGCTTCCATCCAGCAGCGTGTAGCCCAGAAACCTCTTTTGTTTTTTTGGTCTGTACTAACAAAGGCTAAATCTACCATGAAGTGTAATTTCCGGCTTGGAGACGCCTCTGTGTACAGCAGCAGAAATCTGCCATGTTGCAGGTCAAGCCCACATGTTGCGATGTTTCACCAACCACATGAGACATGAAGCAGGAACCTGTTTTTGGCTCTGTTTAGAATTATTTAGCATACAGAACATCCCACAGCACCATACATTGTTAAAATTCAATTTCAGTATATGTGTCAAATTTTACTTCCCCAAAGACTACCAGGAAGGAATTTTTAGAGATATAAATTCACCAAATGGCAATAACAGTAAAGGAAACAATAGCAACAAAATTATTAATACAGAAAAGCAACAATTAGATTTTTAGACCTAAGCAATTTGAATGTTAAACCTGCATTGGGGAAATCCAGAGAAAACCATGTCTATAATTCAGAATTCCCCAAATTTGACAGTTATTAGCACCAACAGTTCTAGAAATTGAAAGAAGAGGTGCTCAATAAAATTATGACTTGAAAGTCAATATCAGAAGCATTCTTCCCCCACTCCCCAGATCACCCTCTACTGCCAGGAAATGTCACTCAGCACGTGTGTGTGTGTGTGTGTGTGTGTGTGTGTGTGTGTGTGTGTGTGTGTATGAGTGAGAGAGAGAGAGAGAGAGAGAGAGAGAGAGAGAGAGAGAGAGAGAGAGAGTGTTCCTTTCCAGAGACTAGGTCAGGGGTTCCCCAGGAAAACCTTTCCTACTACAGTATAGAACTAAGTGACACACACTGGATGCTGAGTCCCTTAGGGTCTTAGTTCTTCCCCTAGTAGTGAGCCTCCTTCCAGGTAGAAGACATAGCATCCAGCCCTCTGAAATCTGGCTGACTCAAGAACAAAGCCTTTTCAAGTCTGAATACTGGAGTTTCCTTAGTACATCCTCCTGACAAGTCATCCAGCAGCTAAACTCAGTCTCATGTAAATAGCCACAGCCTTTCTTTCCTTACTCTTTTTCAACAAATGGTGCTGGCATAACTGGATGTCAACATGTAGAAGATTGCAAATAGATCCATATCTGTCACCATTCACAAAACTTAAGTCCAAGTGGATCAAAGATCTCAACATAAATCCAGTTACTCTGAACCTGATAGAAGAGAAATCAGGAAGTAGTCTTGAACACATTGGCATGAGAGATCACTTCCCAAATATAACACCAGTAGCACAGACACTGAGAGCAACAATTAATAAATGGGACCTCTTGAAACTTAGTTAGAATTTTTATTGCTGTGAAGAGATGCCATGACCATGGCAAGTCTTTTTTTTGTTTGTCTGTTTTGTTTTTGTTTTTTCGAGACAAGGTTTTTCTGTGTAGCTTTGGATCCTGTCCTGGAACTCGCTCTGTAGACCAGACTGGCCTCAAAATCACAGAGATTCATCTGTCTTTGCCTCCCAAGTGCTGGAGTTAAAGGCCTGTGTCACCACCACCCAGCCACGGCAACTCTTATAAAGGAAAACATTTAGTTGGGGTTGGATTATAGTTCAGAGGTTTAATCCATTACAGTCATGGCACAAAGCATGGCAGCATGCAGGCAGACATGGTGCTGGAGAAGTAGCTGAGAGTTCTAAATCTAGATCGGCAGGTAACAAGAAGAAAATGAGACACTGAACCTAGCTTGAGCATCTGAAGTCTCAGGGCCCACACCCACACTGTCACACTTCCTCCAACAAGACCACACCTACTCCAACAAGGCCACACCTCCAGTAATGCCACTTCCTATGAGTCTACAGAAGCCATTTTCATTCAAACCACCACAACCTCTGAACCTATCATTGCAGGACACAGAATATCCAGATTAACTTAAAGCATTGGGGGCCTCCTCAGTCATACAGGCTTAGGATAGGAGATGCAACTCCCAAAACATATGAATTGTCAAATATATGAAAAAATAATCATTCTCATTTTAAGAAACACCAATGAAAATTACAATAAATTATAATTTCTCATCTATAGGATTGTCAAAACTTACAAAGTTTGAAAAGATACTCTAGTGGTAAGGATCATAAACAGTCCAATGGTTGAAAAGAACAAGAGCAGTACCAATTCCATGGAGTTATCATAGTTTAAATAATTATATATGCCTTTTTTTAAAACCAGGAATTGTGACCTCTAAGAAATCAACCCTAGATATCTACTTCTGTGAAATTAAAAGTAATCTAAATATCCATTACAAGCTGTTTAGTTAGATAAACTATGATTTATTATTTGGATATAAAATTGTATGTTGCACTATTGGATTTTACATGAACATACAAAAGAATGAAAAGGATTTCTACTTATTGGCATGAAGTGATTTCTGGTATTTATTGCTAGAGAAGAAAATAATTAAGATACAGAACAATTTATGTTTTAATATATATGTGTCAGGAAAAAATTGTGCAAAATGTATCTTTGCTTATTTATGTATGGGGAAAAAAAACAAGAAATGTAGGGAATTCACTTGAACTCATTGGCATAAGAAAGACCTTTCTGAACAGTATCCTGACAGCACAGAAATTGAGTCAAACAATTTATAAATGGGACCTCACAAAGCAAAGGGTCTTTTGTATATAAAGGACACAATCATTTGAGCAAAGTGGCTGCTTACATCATGGGGAAAACATCTTTACCAATTATACATATGACAGACTGTTACTATCTAAGATATATAAAGAAAACAACATAATTTAAAAATGGAGTATAGGATGGTGGAACACAAATGATACACACACACACACACACAAAACTACTTGATATCCTTAGCCAATTGGGAAAGACAAATTAAAATGCTATCCTGAGATTTCATCTTACTCCAGTCAGAATGGCCAAAATCAATACAATGAATTACAGTGCATCCTGGCAGTGATTCAGGGAAAGGGCAACACTTACTCATGGCTGTGGGAATGAAAACGGGTACAGCAACTCTGGAAATCAGTACAGAGGTTCTCCCAAAATCCAAAATTAGATCTGCCACAAGATCAGCTATAACACTCTTGGCCATATACCCAAAGGACTCTATGTAGTACTGAAGAGATAACTTGCTCATCCACATTCATGGCTGTTCTATTCATAGTAGCCAGAAAATGGAAGCAGCCTAAATGTCCAGAAGCTGATGGGTAAATAATGAAAATGCAGTACACTTACATAATGAAGTATTATTTTGCTGTTAAAAAATACAAAATTATAAAATTTTCAAGTAACAAAAAACAAGCTGTAAGCAACAATCCTGAGTGAATTAACCCAGGTACATAAAGATAAACATTGTATGTTTTCTCTTACGTGTGGATTTTAGCCTTTAAACTTTAGATATGTGTGTTTCAGTTAGAAAAACCACAGAGGTTAGGTACCTTGTAAGGGACCAGGGAGGAAGAGGAAATCTTCCAAGGAAAGAGAAATAGAATACAGTATTATAAAGAGATAAAGAAGAAAGTAGAATATGGATATAAATGGAGAAGAGGAATGGAGGTCTTGTGAAGGAGAGAAAATGAGGAAGAACAACTGAAGGTCTTCCTAAAAGCCACATGGAAATCTACTACTACAGAACCGTCTTAAATACATACAAATATGAAAGGAATTTAAATGGAGTCATGGTATAATGTAGGAAACAATTCCCCAAATAGATACCTTATGTTACCAAATAAAACCTCTAGTGCCAGGAAAAGGAGTTACATTTTATTGAAGAGTAAGCTAAAAGTTTCCCAAAGATGCACCCAAATATCAAAGGATATTGCAGATGTTATTGGTTACAACCTGAGGTAAGGTGTATTGATGAAGGTATCACTTACTGATGTCATCAAACACACATCAAACACAAACATCTAAGCTAATGCTCAGCTAGAACCTTCATCCCTGTCTTAGTTATGGTTTCTATTGCTGCAAAGAGACAACATGATCACAGCAACTCTTATAAAGGAAAACATTTAATTGGGGCTAGCTTTTAGTTCAGGGATTTAGTCCATTATTGTCCATTGTCATGGCATCGAGCATGGAGACATGCAGAAAGACACAGTGCTGGAAACACAGCTGAGAGTATTACATCTGAATCTGAAGGCAGCAGGAAAACAGAGAGACTGAGCCTGGCTCAAGTGTCTAAACTTCAAAGTCCACCGCAGTGACACACTTCCTTCACCAGGCCTCCACCTCCCAACAGTGCCACTCCCTATAAGGCTATGGAGGACATTTTCATTCAAACTACCCCAATCCCCACTGGCATTCATGGAACTGGAAGGTACTGTGTATACTACCAGCACAACAATAATTATCAGTATCACCCAACTACGAATTCTGTGACCTACAAAAGCAACCTGACTACAAGATATACTTGTGCAATAGTGGCATAAATATTATGGACATAACCAATCACTTTTTTTATTTCGTGAAGTGAACCCATACCTGACACTGCTAACATGGCCAAGTGGCCTGACTAGATAGGTCATGGGCCTATTATTCTGCTAAGGGAGTATAGCAATAAAATTACTCTTAATGACATAGTGCTATAACCATAGATGAGAGCATTGCCTAACTCTCATCAGAGAACCTTCTACTGACAGTAGATGGCAATTAACATAGAGACACAGAACTGGACAATGCAGAGAGTTCTTTGAATTACTCATCCCTGAATGGGATGTCTTTATCAAACCCCTTCCCTCAAGGCTTAGGAATGTATGCTAAAGAGAAGGTGGAAACATTTTAAAACCCAAAGGTACAGGATGACTCCAAGGAAACAGGACCTTCCAGACACAACAGAGCCGATGTATATGTGAACTCACAGTGATTGTGGCAGCACGCACAAGACCAGAACAAGTTCATATCAGACAAAGTCTCAGCACTGAGGGAAGGAAGTGGGTACAAAGTCCTACCCATAATGAAGAAATGAAGAAACTATTTGCAATTGATCTTTTCTGGGAAAGGAAAAATCCAATGAACTGTTACTCTTTTATCCAGTGGACTTTCACTAATATCAGAAGTAGTTGGCCAAGGCAAAGCAAACTGCATGATTTTAAGTTTTATATATATATA
>CABHPP010142998.1:31489-57711 GCA_902168425.1 Peromyscus attwateri | reverse complement strand
GTTTTTCTTTGAGTGAAAGAACATAAATCATGAATTTGGGTGGATAGAGAGGATGTAGGAGGAGGTGGGAGAGAAGAAATATGGTCAAATTATACTGAATGGATGATTTTTTTTATCAAAAATCCAATAAATACAAAAACAAGAAATAAAAAGAATGCAAAAATGATAATATACAGGACAAAGATTCCCCAGAATCAGAACCATTGGATAACAGTAGACTTCACTAATGAGTTGCTTTGCGATGTTTGTTTGGAATCATACATAAATCTGAATGCATCTGCCAAGACGAAATCAATTACTGTAGTTGCAAATAAAACCAATAATGTGACCAATCAAAAAGGAAAAAAGAAAGATTTTATAAATGGTACCGAAATAAAATAGTTTGACAATACCTTAAATGAGGTGTATTCTAAGGAGGGAAAGAAATTTTCAACTTCAGAAAGAAAAATAAACATTTAAAGTAAACATGCAATACATGCACAATTATTTAATGTAGAGTGAAAGTATGTGAATATTTATTACCATTGTTCATCTATGTTTCAGTTTATTTGACTTTTTCATAATAAGATGTTGAAAACAATGTATAGCCATTAACTAAGACATGTTTTGAGACCTATTGTGTTATCACTTTATTCCAAAGGAAGTCTTTTTATTAAATAAAACATTTTTATACCTTACAACCCCAAACCTAGAAGATTACATATATAGAATTACCTATAAATAGATTATATAGAAGATTACATATATATATACATATATATGTATATATATATGCCTGTTTCTAATCTATATATACAAAATTATTCACATGGATTCAAGGGAGCTTTAAAATAATTGCTTATTTATGCAAACATAAAAACTGCTGGTAATGGATTCCTGATAATACAAAAACTTTCAGTAGGACAATGAAAAAAGAAATGGAAAAATTTTTAAAAAAGAAAGATTCTATGGCTATAGAATGAGCTCTCGCTGGGCGGTGGTGGCGCATGCCTTTAATCCCAGCACTCGGGAGGCAGAGCCAAGCGAATCTCTGTGAGTTCGAGGCCAGCCTGGTCTCCAAAGCGAGTTCCAGGAAAGGCGCAATGCTACACAGAAAAACCCTGTCTAGAAAAAAAAAAAAAAAAAAAAAAAAAAAAAAAAAGAATGAGCTCTCCTCTGTCTCCCATCCCCATGATTGTGTCCTTATGTGTCTACTTTTCTGCTGCTATGCAAGCTTCATTTCCTGATTATACCTCGTGGAATTTGATTTTGGAAATTAATTCCTGTTTCTTTCCAGAAACATCTGAAATGCCCTTGGTTCATGGCAGGTTCTCCTATGAATGATAGGCCTTATGTGTACTGTGGCAGTAATTGGCACTTGCCTTTTATGTTGTAAGATACCTCTCATGGGAAACAATTTTCTTCCTTCTTCATGGTGCCTCTTGTGAAAGGTGCAGCTTCTGTGAGTATTCTGACTTACACTCAGCTTTTACAGAAAAGTGTTCAATTAATAAAGCAAAGCCGAATTATTTTTTTTCAATTTGGATGAAGTATTTGATATTAAAATGTAGAAATCACTTTTTCTTGATCTTGCAGTCTCTTGAAAAGTGTCCTGTAACTTCAATTATCACCTGTACACAGCTGGTTCCTCTCTCCTGACACTAATTCTCTCCTGAACTTCTTTCTCTCCTCAGAAATTATTGAATGCTACATCACTCCTTTTGAATGATATGTCATCACCTTCAGTGGAACAAAGTCTGTCTCTTGGCCCTTTCAGGTCAGTTTTTACTCCACTACCATAATCATCCAGCCACACCATCATTTGTCTTATCACCACCACAGTCCTGAATGGTGTTGAGTATCATCAGTTCTTCCATGCACTATCTTCTTGAACTAGCCTTTCTTCCTTCCTCCCATGAACATCACTGTAGTTTAAGCTGTCTATCTAGAATATATGTGTAATTTTCTTGCCTTTCTGTTGATTGTAAGACCCCATTCTTTCTGATATCTTCACCAATGGAGATAAAAGTGGAAGAAACAAGTGGTGATACAATTTGAGGCAGGTCCAGAGATTGAGTACCCAGAGGGTCAGATGACCACAGCAGCACAGCAGACAGACCAGAACAATCATGTCACAATGCTAGGCCATTTTTTAGTTCCCCGTATTTCTGCTGTATGGTAAACCTATTTTTTTCCAGAAACTGATAAATTAAAAATAGAGAGTACATTTGGATTTTTCAAGGAGTCCCTTTGTTGTTGGAGAAGAGTGCAAATGTGCAACAATGGAATCATATTAATAAATTAACTCAACCAAGCTGTAGTTTTACATGCTTTTAATAACAGCATTCGGGAGGCAGAGGCAGGCAGATCTCTGAGTTAGAGGCCAGCCTGTTCTACAGAGCTAGTTGAAGTACAGTCAACTCTATACAGAGTCTCTTCCTCAAAAAACAAACAAACAAACAAAAAAAAGTTTGTTGTCTAATGCAGTTAGTGTACCAAGTATGGCAATGGCATAACAAAACATATTCAAATACTTTCTTGTAGTCTCACAAATGTATCTTCCACTACATTAGGTCAATTTTCTTATTTTCCTACCTGGTATTTTGGTTTCTATTTTCAAGTCTGCTCATAGCTCTTTCTGTAGGACATTGTGGTGTTCTTCTTTATATAACTGTATCTTATTTATTGCTTTTGATAATTCTTTGTCTTTTCTAACAAAACTTTTTTAACTGCCATATCCAATATTAATTTTTTGATTGATGTGTAACAGTATTTTAGTTTGTACCACCTATTGAATATTGTTATGAACCAAACAGTCCATGTTTGTTTCCTAAATATTCTGTGTATGATTCTGAGCCCATAAGATCAAATGGTCAATTACTGTTCTCATGGAACTAACCATGCTTTGACAGGTAGCTGAGTATCTTCTTTTTCTGCTGTGATAGAATAGGAAGACAAAGCATCATATCATGCCTTGAAGAAGAAAAGCTTTGTTTTAGTTTACAGTTCAAGCTACAGACCAGCATGGTGTGGAATGAAAATGTCAGGATCTTGATTACATTATCTCTGAAGTCAGAAAAGAACAGTGAATGCAAACTCAAGTCTTGGTTCCCTTTCTCCATTTACACAGTCCAAGATTTTAGCCAGTGAATGGCAACACCAATAATGGGCAGACATTCCAACCTCAGTGAACTAAATCCAGACAAACCCGCAGAGACATACCCCAAAACCTAATTCTCAAATGATTTTTGATCCATTTAAGTTGACAATTAACTCTCATCTTCAGAATGAGGAATTTAGTAATAATACTAATAGTGCCACCAATTTCACATCAAGTTATCAGCCATTTGTAGAAACACTTATTTTCAAACTGAGTAATAAAGAGTGACTGTAATTTTATATCAGAGAAGTAAATAGTATAGCTGGATTAGAATAATTACTGTTTTTATATATATTACCTAGTATTGTTTTTTTATTTGTTGAATCTGCATTTTTGTATGTACATTAACATGTGTGTGGGTACATATGTGTATGTACAGGTTTGAAGTTGATGTTATAAGCCTTTCTTGATCACCTGTCACTTGATATATTGAGACTGGGTGTCTTACTGAACCAATAACTTACCTTTTGGCTAGCCTGGCCAAAAATGCTTCTAGGATTTCTTGTCTTCTCATCTCAACTACTGGGGCTATAGGCTGACTTCCATGCCAACCTGATTTTTATATGGGTTCTAGGATCTTAACTTGCTTTCTTATTTTTATATTGAAAAGTAAGTCACCTCATAGTTCCCTGTCATTCTATCATTAATTCTTAATTTTCTATTTGCTGATAATGTATTAGAAAAACAAATAAACAAATGGTACTGCCTTAGTATTTTTATATATAATATCATCAAAAGAAAGTGTAAATTAGAACTTTTATGACTAAATTGGTGAATAAATCGATTGATCAGTGAAATTTGTCAAATTGCAAATGAACATCTCCAAATAGGGTCCACTAGCTATCCACAAGTAGCTGGGAGGGATCATAGGATGATGGTGATGAGCAACAGTTTGTAGGGGCTGCTATGGGAGTTTTGTGCCACAGGTTAAAATCCAGCATTATTTTGAAAACGTCTTGTTAATTAGAGAAATGATTAAAGGAAGGAAAGAATGAATAAAGGGAAATACCTAAATTAGGTGAAATTATAGCAAATAACATGCTGTGTCTTTGAAAAGGAATTTTTCTTGTGAAGTAAAATCATTTTAAAATGTATGTATCCAAATGTAGATGTAACCAACTGCCTTATTAAATAAGAAACACAGAGCCAATGTAAAGATGAAAGCCCAAGAGGTCAGAGCTAAGAACCTTACCCGCTTTCCGCCAGCTAGCCTCTCTCGCCAAGAGACCTCTCCGAAAAGGGAGCTACTTCCTGTGCGTTTGACTTATAAAGAGTTCTGTTTCTTCCTTCTCATTGGTTGTAAACCCAACTACGTGACTGCCTATCTGTACAGACCTCCCAAATCTTCTATGGTTGGTATTGAGATTAAGGGCGTGTGTCTCCAATGCTGGCTGTATCCTTGAACACACAGAGATCTACCTAGTTCTGCTTACCAAGTGCTGGGATTAAAGGTGTGTGCCACCACCGCCCCGGCTTTCCCTATGGCTTGTTAATAGCTCTGACCCCTAGGCAACTTTATTTATTAACATACAAATAAAATCACATTTCAACACAAATAAAATACCACTATAGGGATTAGAATCCACAATTCTGCATTTTGACTGGTTACAGTTTTCTGTAATGGTTTGTCTTTTGCAAAGACAACTGCTGTCAACTAAGGATTACTGAAAAGCAGGAGAAATGCACACCAATGCTTTATCCAAAATTAAATGATCAACGCCAAAATTATACATAGAAATAACAAACAAACTGAACAGGTTGTATTTATATATTTAGGAATACATATATGTATATGTCTGTAACAACAAATAATAAAAATAGAGGACATGAATTTGAAATCGAGCAAGATATGGGAGAGATTGGAGGGAGGAAAGGGAAGGAAAAAATGATACAATTATATTAAAGTACATATAAAAATAAATGATTAAAAGAACAAAAAAGTATTTAAAGAATTGCAATTGTAGAAATACAAAGATTGACAACATTCTACTATAGCATTTCATTGAGATTTTAAGATGCTAGATAGATGATAGAAATATAGCTGATGGATAGACAGATAGATGATAGACAGATAGACAGACAGACAGACAGATAGATCAATAAATAGATAGGTAGGCTGAAGTCAGTAATGGTTCATAACATGGAACCCAAATTCAATTCTCCCATCAAGATTTATGCACTCTTAAAACACTGACACTCTAAGGAAGTTTGTAGTGACTCACTGTCTGAGGAGCTCATTCTGAATAGAGCCCAAAGGAAAACTGTTGTTTGGCTGTGTTTGATTTTCCAATAACATCATTTAAATTTACAGTCAGCTATAATTTACATTAAAATGTCAAACTCATTATATAAATATTGATAATTTTTCAAATAATTGTAGACTGTACAATGTTTGTAATGTCAAAATATTATTACAATTTATACTAAAGATAATAGATTAGTGGATAAAAATAATCATACCTTTGTATGCCATTATTTATTGTATACATGAGCATTGTGAATTGTCAAAAGACAAATTTAATTAATTAAAATTAAAATAAAATTAATAATCACTCAGCAATACACTATGAAGCCAAGTAAGCTACAGAAATAGAACTTACTCTTTAGCATCCTCAACTAGAAAACCAGAAATAAAATATAAAAAAATCATTTTCCAAACTTAGGATAGCAACTGTTGGTAGGATCCTTGGATAGAAGGAGCAAAGTTAAGTGCGACCCAGATTTCAATAGGAGTTTCCGGCGGGGGGGTGGGGGGGCAGATTAGAAGATATTTCTGTAGTGCAACATGGTTACTTGACTGCGAATGAACCCCTGGACTTATATGTTTGAATATTCCATCCCCAGTTGATGGAACTGTTGGGAAGGATTGGGAGGTGTGGCCTTGTTGGAGGTAGTTGTTCAGTTCACTGGAGGCAGGCTTTCAAAAGACTCGTGCTTTTCCTTGTGTGCTTTCTGTCTTCTGTTTGTGGGTCAAGATGTGAGCTCTCAGATGTCCCTGTCACCGTGCCTTCTTTCTGTTAACATAGGCCCTAAGTATCTGAAGACATAAGCCTAAGATAAATGCTTTCTTTTTAGATTGCTTTGGTCATGGTATTTTATCAAGAAAAGTACCTAATATATAGAGTGTTTGAATGTTGCATTATATGGAGAAATCAGAAGATGAATATTGGGAAAACAAAATATCTTCAACTTGTAATACCAAGCACTGGGTAGCAAAGACACTTAGAGATCTCTGGATTCTTTAGCAGAGCTCTCCTTATTTCATGTTAAATACTCAAATGCAGATTTGTATGAGAAACTACCTATGGCTAGGGGAAGAATTAAAAAAGAAAGGAGCACACAGTCCAGGAGCTTAACACAGTGGTAAGGACAGTCAGTATTTTATCAGATGAATACGAAGACCTCATAAAATATAAAATATCCAAAGAAAATATTTTCAGAAGGGTGTCTTAAAAAACTGGGACTGAGTTAGCAGAAAACCAAATAGAAAAGACATCTCCTTGAGATAAAAGTACAATACCTTAATAAAAAGCACAAGAGATAACATTAGCAACCAAAGCTGGTGCAGTATGGCAAAAGAAAAGATCATTGAATTCTAAGAATAACAATATGAATGACGCTAAATGAGTGACAAGAAAAATCTGTGGAACAACTAACCAAATACTAATATTCAATGAGACAATAATAAGTATTGTACTTATTATATGAGCTAAAGGAAAGAAATTCGAAGAAAAAAAATAGATAAAGTTTTTCAAATATGACAAAACTGTGGCCTTTATAAATCCAAATCCTCACCAGCCACAAGCCAACAAACATAAATGAATGACTCCTCATCTCGCTGAGCAGTTGTGGTATATGCCTTTAATCCCAGCACTCCGAGAGGCAGAGGGTGGTGGATCTCTGTGAGTTCGAGCCCAGCCTAGTCTACAGAGAGAGTTCCAGCAAAGCCAGGGCTACACACTCAGAGAAACACTGTCTCAAAGAAGACTCCTAATTGCATTTAACCAAATTTCTGAAAGGTACTGATCCTAAAAGCAGCCACCAGAGAGAAAGGCACTTTCATGTATATCAAGGCATTTAAAATACATCCCCAAAGTCTTAGCAGAAACTAAGCATTCAGAAGCCAGGGAATATGTATCATTCAAGACCTGATAAAAAAGTAAAAGGACAACAAAACTTTAGTTAAAAGTTCTTAAACTAGTAAAACATCATTGAAAAACGAATGTTTTAAGGTCAATATGCTGAAAGAATTAATGACAACCAGACCAGCAGTAGAAGAAAGTTATGGCCAAATTTTGCAATGGAGAAATGTGGTACCCATTGGAAATTCCATCCTACAGGAAGAATGATGAGTGTGAGATATGGTAAACATGGTTAACTAAGACTTTTCCATCTTGTATATCATTGTTAAAAGATAACTAATGAGAGAAAGATGTTGGTAATGTAACATAGGTTTTATAACCTTTGTTAACCACATAGATGAGTCTAAAAAGAAGCATGCTACCATAAGGAAATCTGAAATATGAGACTACATATATCTCAATTCTGTCTGTATCGACTACAATAGACAAGACAGCAGTGAAGAAAATAGATTGGCGATGACCAAGATGAACAATGAGAAGGTGTGAGAGAAAGATGAGGGTTCTGTGTCATTATCCTGGTTATGGTAACTGACTACCAGAACTCACCATTCTAGTTGTGACATTTAGAATCAGTAAGTATTGCATGTAAAATGGACAGCTGTAAAACATATTTTTAAAGAATGAAAAAATAAAAAGAGCAAAATGAGAAAGCCAAAGGTCAAATCACAGTTTTAATTTAAAAAATCCTTGCGAGTTTTTATTTTGACTGGCACATTTTTGACTGATGTCTGGCTGATAGAACGACCTGGCTGCTGATCAGTCAAACGATTCGAACAGATTTGTGAATCTGGATGTGACCTTCATAGAGACTGATTTTCCTAATGTATGCTGAGGTTGCTAAGCTGTGAATGAACTATATGATAATGAAGAATACATTTTTTAATCTGATCGAAGGCACTAAAAGTAAAAGGGAAAGCTAATTCCCATGCCTGATTTATCTGCTTCATCCAGTTAATAAGGACAGTAGCATATTGGTAGTCAGCTTATAAGTTTCAGTTGTAACTGAGTTGCAACCATGTAGACACAGTTTCGAAAGCATTTTCTTATTTAAATATCAAAATTAATGTTACTATATGAAGTGTCATACATATCCTTAGAAATATAGCTAGTCTCTGCAGTTATTAATTGTGTTTTCTAAGGTTCCATTTTTTTTTCTTTCATACAGGCATAAGTGTTTTGTTTCTTCTTAATAGAGGGAATATTGCATTCCAGCACTACCTCCTAACTGTAGCCCTGTTGGATAGTATTATTTTAAGGTGTGTTACATTTGTTTATGCTCTGGAACATTTGTTTTAATTATGCAAAGATGTGTTGCATTCTTTTATGTTGCATTTGTTTAATTCTGTAAAGCTGTGTTACAGTGACTGTCTAAAACACCTGATAGTTGTAACAGGAATCTTACAAAGTGTAATTAATTAAAAAAAATAGCCAGAGCCAGATATTGGGGTGAAAGCTGAAAGATAAGAGAAACAGAACAAGCCACATCAAACCTCACCTCACCAACTCCTCAGCCAATCCTGTTTCCACAAATCTTCAGACTGAAAGCCTCTGAGTCCTCACCCCTGAGGGTGTCAGTTGAACTGCTGCTTAGTTCCTCTCTCCTCACACCTTATATACCGTTCTCCACCCAGCCATGTCACTTCCTGGGATTAAAGGCATGTGTGCTTTTCAAGCAAAGGCATGAGATCTCAGGTGCTGGGATTAAAGACATGTGCCACCACTGCCTGTTTCTGTTCCCAGTGTGGCCTTGAACTCACAGAGATCCAGACGAACCTCTGCCTCCCAAGTGATAGGATTGAGGGTGTGTGCAACTACTGTCTGGCCTCTATGTCTAGTCTAGTGGTTGGCTCTGTCCTCTGATCCCCAGATAAGTTCATTAGAGTACACAATATATTGGGGTACACAATATATCACCACAAATGGTCTAATAAAGAGCTGAATGGCCAATAGTGAGGTAGAACAAAGGATAAGTGGGCCTGGCAGGCAGAGCAAATAAAGAGGAGGAAAAATCTGGGAGGAAAAGAAGGAGCAAGAGGATGGGAGAGGAAGACCCCAGGGGCCAGCCACCCACCCAACCACAGAGTAGGAGTGAAAGTAAGATTCACAAAAGTAAGAGAAAGGTAAAAGCCCAGAGGCAAAAGGTAGACAGGATAATTTAAAGTAAAGAAAAGCTGGCTAGAAACAAGCCAAGCTAAGGTCAGACATTTATAAGAAAGAATAAAACTCCATGTATGATTTATTTGGGAGCTGGGTGGTGGACCCCCCAAAAGAGAAAAGTACAAAGTAAAATCCCCCAACAACACAGCCCCAACCCAAACAAATTCTGTAATAAATTGGTTATAAGAGCTTCCTCCTTTACAATGCCTAGTTTCTCAAAATTTTATAGCAGCTTACCTTACCCAGAGTAGATGTAGGAAAACTAATGTATTCACACTTGGCTGGAATTCATGTACATTTGTGTAAAATATTTTGGAAAGCAGTTCAGTATATCAGTATATATTCACTATAATAATCACAGCCTTTGATCTAGGAATCCCAAGTATCAGTCCACTTAAGTTGTAGGAACAAACTAACACTAATCTATACTTTTGGTGATATGGATGTCCATGTAGATTGCAGGTTCACTCCTACTGCAGGACCACTCCTCCAAATCATTCTTAGTTTAGGATGCAGGCTGTGAGAATACCAATTTTCTAGGGCTTTCTAGACTCACAGCTGAAATGAGACCAAAGTAAAGCTCACAGTGGTTAAAACTTGTGCATCAATCCATAAAACTGCTCATCAACTCACATTTAATTGCCCCAACTGAGCCATCCAAACTCTCACAGTGAGGCCCATTTACAAAATGCCTCATCAAGTGACATGGTAAAGGTCACAGTAACATAATTCTATGGCAGAGAATCAACAGACAGATGAGGGCCGCAGTGGACTTTGCCATACTTGACTTTGTAATTTTTCCTAGAAATTTAGACAATAAATAATTCAGACTGAAAAATGTTATCTATAGATTGTTAAATATGACATTAGTTATGTTAATAAAATTTAGCACTTTAAAAATATGGTAAAGGCTATGCAAAGTTTAGTTTTTTTAATGAAGTACAATATTATACAGCTATTAAACTTAGAACATCACTGGGAATAAAATTTATAAACAGTTACTTTGAAAAATAAAACATTTAATTATAGTTAAAAGTAGCATATTCTTCTCATAGGCCGGAAATGACTAGAAAATCTTAAGAATGTAAACAAAGGTTAGCTGTGTATGGTGGTGTATGCCTATACTCTCAACACTTTAGAGATAGAGGATTAGTGGTTCAAAGCTAGCCTCTGTTGTCTGAGATTGTCTTGAAAACCACACAAACAAATGGCACAAGGAATGAACACAAAGCATAAGTGACATTGTGCAGAGTGGTTTTATGTTAAAGAATTTCTCCTCATTATTGATGAAGTGAAAATATTACAATAACCATAAATGCAATAATATTTTTATGTTTTTAAAGATTTTTTTATTTACATGTTTGTGTGTATGTGCGTCTGTGTCTGCACTCATATGTTTCTGGGCGCTGACAGAGGCCAGAAGGGGGCACTGCATCCCTTGCAGCTATAATTACAGGCCTTTGTGAGTCTCCAGTGGGATCGGAATGACTCATGACTGAGCAGCAAGTACTCTTAATTACTGAACCATTTTATCTTTTAGGGGCACCAATTTCATCAGCAGGAAAAAAAAATGTGCTTTTAAGGAGAATTTTAACAATGGCATTATTCTAAGTATAAGCTGTTAGGGACGGGAAAAATATTCTTTAACAAAGTATCCACTGTTCCGGTGTGCAGCCTCACATCCATGCATATGAGCAGTATTGATTGGACTTAGTAGTTACTAGCAAAAGGAAAAAGGAGAAAAAAGGAAAGAACATAAAGTTAGGAAAGGGAGCCTATTCAGTAGTCCCTGGAGAAGTTAGAGGAGGGAAATGAAGGACTGATATGATTCATTGTATATATGTATAAAATTCTCAGAGTAAGAATAAATGAAATAAAAATTAATATTTACTCAAAACAATTTGTTGGCTGGCAAGACTGCTCAACAGGTAACGGTTCTTGTGACCAAGACTGACAACTTTAGTTTGATCTACAGGTTCCGCTTGGTAGGAGAGAACTGATTCCTAAATGTTATCCTCTGACCTCCACAGTGTTCTATGGCATAAGCATGACCCACTCATACACCATACACACACACACACATACACATACACACACCCTCACACATATACACACACACATAACCTGTTTCTCTCTCTCTCTCTCTCTCTCTCTCTCTCTCTCACACACACACACACACACACACACACACACATTCACAAGAAAATGATAAATAAAATTTAAAATTTTAGTGAAAATAATTATAAGTATTCCACTTTAACATTAAATCAGAGATTATGGAATATAAAATTTTAAAGTTAATTTATTTTCAATAAAATAAATGGAAGTTACATAAATTCACACACTATTTTCATATAAAACAGAGAAAAGTCCATTTCTCCCTCACCTGTTCATCTGGTGACATGAGGAAAACAGTCCCTGTCCCTGCCCTTCAGGTACAACTTAGTTTTTTGTGGTGGATGGAGTAAAATCTCTATATAATATTGCCTTGTAGTTATGGTGATGCAGAATTGATTAATATTATTATAATAGAGTGTTCAGATTTTTCTTTTTAGGGGCAATCTATTTCTGGTCTCTGCATTGTGGTGACAAGGAGATATAGTAAATACTGATGAAGTCCTAACTGGAAACATAGCCAATTTCATTTTATTAAGTACCTGGCATGGTTTGTCACTGGCTTGTTCATACCAAAGCTTGCTGAAATTTAGTTGCCAATGTGGCTGTGTGGAAAGGTAGTGGTGCCCTTGGGAGGTGTTGAGTCAGGAGGTTAATGCCCTCATAAAGATCTTAAAGTACTTCCCTCAGGAATGCTCAAAATATTCTGTGAGTTCCCAGCTTCTTCATTTCCCCTTCACATTTTCTCGTCACAAATTGAACTACCTCAAGCCAGTCACCAGAAGCCCACCAGATGAAGTCCTAAGGCTTGGTACCTTTCAGAACAATGTCCCACTATAAGCTCTCTTTCTTTGTACCAAACCTCCATATGAGATAATAGAAATAATAAACACATTAAATCATTATCCAATCTTCTATGATTAAAGACAATGAGATAGCCCATAGGTAAATAAATCTGCTACCCCAACTGACAGAGTTCGATTCCCAGGGTCCATATGTTAGAAGGAAAGAACCTACTCCTCAAGGCTGTCCCCTCCTCTCCACACCTGCATGCCCTCCCACACACGAACACACTGGCACACTCAAAATACATAAAGATAATATTTCTTTAAAGGTATGTTTATATTTCCCCGATAGAACATGTAACTTTCTGCACACATTCATTTCATTGTTGTTTATTTTAATAAGATCAACTAATAGTTCTTTTCAGTTCACTTATCTTACCATAACTGTTTAAGACATATAAAACCTGCCAAGAATTTACCAACAAGTGTTAAAAACAGTAGACAAGGCTTTATAAATTAAGTTATTTTTAATATCATAATGTATGCTTCTTGTTAAGAATTCAGCAAAGCCAAACATTCCAAATATGCTATCACGCATTTGTTCTCATCTTACCAATAAAAGTAGATTATACATTGTTAATTTTTATGGAGTCTTTTAATTCTTTCATGTTGCCAGGGGAGCTGTTAGTAAATTACCTCATCTAGTGTTCTAAAAGATCCCTTAGTGGCCTGAGTTAATACAACTGCAAAGAAAACTATTCCCTTTCCACCAAAAGGATCAGATCTACAGTTTTCCTTATTTGTTTCTTTGTTTAATGAGCAAAAAAAAGTTAGTGGCATTCTTTCATATTCACACTATGATTATCCATCAAAATTATTGGATAAAAATCACTACTCAGCCTATCCACAGTTTCTTAGGCTCAAGATCTTCTATTTCATCATGTCCACAGAAATTTTCACTCTGTGATTTATTAATATTATTTCTGGGCTGTCATAGGGACTCATACATAGTGTATTCTGGTAGAGGATGTGAAGTGAGATGAAAAATGCACAAAGTTTATCTTTTAAAATATACCTAAAAACATTTCCAAAATTATGTCCTCTATTTTTAATGTTACAAATAAATATCCTCAGCAATGCAGTTTCTTCAAAAGTACTTTATTAATTCAAATACTGATTTAAAGATTATACAAAACAGTCATATAAAAATTTATCATGAGAACCTACAGCTTAATGCAAATCCTTGAAATGAAAATTCTAAACTATAAAGGGCTTACTTTGAAATTTAACTGTAGACACAGTAGTCATGAAATTTGCATGGAACCACAAAAGACTGAATAGCCAAAGAACTCTTGAGAAAAACAAGCAAAATTGGAGGTATCATGCCATCTGATTTCAAAATCTATTACAAAACTTGGATAATCAAAATGAGCACAATTTTGGCATACAAACAGACCTATTGGTCAATTGATAAGGATAGAGAAGCCAGAGAAAACCCCACACAGCTATGGCTACTTGATATTCTTCAAGGGAACTAAGAACACACAGTGTAAAAATGGCAGTTGTTTAATATCCAGTACTGGAAAACTGGATATCTACAAATAGGATAATAAAATCAGAGGCCTTCATCTCATACCATATAAAATATTGACTCAAAATGGATTCAAGACAAATACAGAAGACATGAAACTATAAAACTGTTAGAAGAAACATAGGATAAATATTCCACAGCATTGACTTATGCAAAGCTAAATATCCCTAACAACAAAGCAACAAATGCACAGTGAAAAACAACAGCATAAAACAAATGGCATTATTGGGAACCCAATTGAAGGGCTTTCACACAGCAAAAACCACATGGAATGAAGTGATAACACAGATTGAAAGAAAATATTTGCAATCCATTCATCTGACTAGGGACTGTGTGGAAAGGAGGAAAGAACTCGATTGATTCAATATCAAGAAAATATAACAAAATCAATACATGGACAAGGGATCAAACTAGAGCATTCTTATGAGAAGAAGTGGCCAGCATGTATGATTAAAATGTTTTTTGTTACCTATCATCAGGAAAATGTAAATTAAAGTGGAAATTAGAAATGACTTCATACCTATGAAATAGATGAAGGAGTGGGCAGGAATGGACTGCAAACTGCTAAGGCCTTCCAAGGGCAGAAGCCTGTGACAAAATCTTCTCTAGGTCACACTGTCTAAGACTTAAGTACTGGGATCATTTAAAACTCCCAACTAAAGGGTGGACATATTGCCCAAAGAAATTGAAATCATTATGCTCAAAAGATGTCTAGATGTCTGCACTTTCATGCTAAGAGGAGAAGTGGCCAGCATGTATGATTAAAATGTTCATTGTTACAGAAAGATAACAAGGGTCAAAGAGGATGTACTATAGGTGAGAATCTGATATAGAGCCCTTATGGGAAAAATGTAGAAGTTCCACAGAAAACAAAATGTAACACACATGTGTTAGTTAACTTTCTGTTACGATAGCAAATAATTAACATAAAGAGAAAATGTTTATTTCACTTCACAATTGGAAGCTGCAGTTCATACCCATTTGTCATGATGATTCATTGTGCTTGAGGAAGCACAGAATGATGGAAGTACACAACAAAGAAAAGAGAGTTCAACTCATGGATGAAGGAGTGGGCAGGAATGGACTGCAACCTGCAAAGGCTTCCAAGGGCACAAGCCCATGACAAAATCCTCCCTCTAGGCCTCACTGTCTAAGACTTAAGTATCAGGATAATTTAAATAATGTTCCAACTAAAGTGTGGACATATTACCCAAAGAAATTGAAATCATTATGCTCAAAAGATGTCTGGATATTTGCACTTTCATGGTCTCTGTTGCTTTCTTCATAATAGCCAAGCTATAATAGATACAACCTCGATCATCACTAGACTAGATGAAGGATGTCATATGTACACAACCACAGTGATAAATCTGAAAATACTGTACAAAGTGAAATAAAGGAAGCAAGGTAAGACTAATACTGTGGGGTCTTGCTGATATTTGGAAAGTAAAATTGATCAAATCATTTAGCATGGAATGGTAGCTACTGGAGACTGAGAGAAGGGACCAGATCTAAGAAAGGGAGAAACTGACTACGTTATTTGGGCAGAGTTTGTTAGCATGAATAAGCTTAAGAGAGGACAGAATAGGGACTACAATAACCATACATGGTGTATTTAAAAAAATCAATCACAAAAAATAGTATGTGAGATAATTTGTTAATTGGTCTAATTTAGTCATTCACATTCTGGATATATTTAAACATTAGACTTGACCCCATAAAATATATAACAATTGTTTATCAATTTAAAATTTTTAAGCAAAACAATTCTTATTACTCAGAGGAAATAGATGAGAGGCAAACATAAGTGTACACTATTGCACACATTTCCCCACCATCACATGATTCAACATAAATTTATTTTTACTCATATTCTTACACAAAAATTTTCATGGCCCAAAACATTATTCCAAAAAGCAAAATTTATCACATAAAAACTGAATTTTCCCCTCCAGATAGAAAAAGGAAAGACTATTGTTTTAGTTATGAATTGTTAATAAATCTCTATTTCATTTTTTAATTTTTATTTTCATATTTTTATTTACTTTTATGTAAGTTTGTTTTTCATTTATTTATTTATTTGTTTGTTTGTTTGTTTATTTTTGGTTTTACGAGACAGCGTTTCTCTGTGTAGCTTTGTGCCTTTCCTGGATCTCGCTCTGTAGACCAGGCTGGCCTCGAACTCACAGAGATCCGCCTGCCTCTGCCTCCTGAGTGCTGGGATTAAAGGTGTGCACCACTACCACCTGGCCTATGCCACCACTGCCCAGCCAAGTTTGTTTTTTAAAACCTTACTAAATGTACAATACTACAAGTGACTATAATGTAGTAATTCAGAATTTTTCAAATCAAATTTATAATAGAAATTTTTTAGTGTTTCTTAAGTGATCTTTTTGAATGTATCTAGAATCAAAAACTCTTTAAAAAAAAAAAAGAGCGTGTTGATAACAGATTATCCCGAAATGAACATTAGCAACTCAGCCTTTGGGTAGGACAGTTTAGTAATCAGCTTGACACAACAGTGGGCTTGACTAGGAGCCAAACGACATAGAGCTCAAGCCTAACCAAAGCTGCACAAGTCTGGAACAGTTATGGTATTCCCGAAGAGGGGCGTTCAGCATAAGAAGGCATTTTTATATCTTTCTAAGTAATTATTCTATCTTATGCAGCCGTGTAGGGATAAAAAGATCCATACATGTGACTGTGTCTCCCAACGGCGGGTTTATCAACACAGTAAAATGGGCGTCAGTCAACTTCTACCTTTAAACCATGTATTCTCAACCTGTGGCTCATAACCCCTTTGGAAATCAAACGACCCTTTCAAAGGGGTCACCTATGACCATCAGAAAATACAGATGTTTATTATAATTCATAACAGCAGCGATATTACAGTTACGAAGTAGCAATGAAAATAATTTTATGATTGGGGTCATCACAACATGAGGAACTGTATTAAAGGGTCAAAGCATTAGGAAGACTGAGAACCACTGCTTTAGGCCCTGCCTCAGCTGGCTTCTAAAATAAATACTTTTTTGAATACTAGCATGGGCACTGGTGTCTTTGTTTGGCTGGGTTTGTGTGACAATGGGAGTTTTATTTTGTTGTGAGAGGATTCTCAGCATAGTAATGCAGCAGGACTTCCTGGCCCTTTTCAGAAAATTCTTTGACAGTTCCTGCAATAGAATGAATGCTGCCAACTGCTTCAAAATGAGATCAGTGAACATAATTTTTGGGCTACAGATCAAAGCAATTGAATATGCATCTGTCAACAAAATTTCTGTGTGATAAATATTTTAAGAAAGCAAGCTAACAGTATGAGAAACCCACCCAGCATAACTGAATCCTTAAGAAATAAGTCGTTGTGGGATATACTTCACAGGGAGCCTTAAGAAGCCAGCAGGACAACCTTGTCTGTCCCCTGAAGGCTGGTGACTGGACAGGGTAGCCCCTTCCAGGTCCTTCGAGTCTCCAGTCTGTGAGGTTTAACACTGAAAAAGAGTTTTGCTTTTAGTCCAGTCAAAATATGTTTCAGCTAACCCCAGAAAATGCTTCTAAATGTCCAACGGCTGACATTCTTAAAAATAAACATGGTGTCGTTTCTACGGGAAGATACTAGTGTTCAAATAATGACACCTCCTCTGACATTGACGGTGCCAAGTGGAGTAGAATGTCAGACAAAGATGAGAGACTGCATTCTAGTGAAAAATTGGACCAGGGCTCCCCTGACACCACATCATCATTTAACAGGCCAGACTTCCCTGCCATTCCACTGTGTGCTAAAGGACAGCCGCAGAATCAATTAAACTATCACCAACCGGCTTTGGGGTTTTCCCCTTTTGTTTTTAGCACCTATAATCAAACTTCTGGTTCTTAACTAATGGTATAGTACAAGCAAAAGGTGTGGAGGGGAGACACTGAGGCCAAATTAGGGAAACTAAAACATTTACTACTCAAACCAGAATCCCCCCCCCTTTTTTTAATCCTTCCTCAAATGCTTTCAGGATCATAGTCTACTTTTTCTCCTCATTTTCTATTCCTTTAGTGACATTCAAGTCCTAGAAAATGTTTTTGAGAGCAATTATATCTCTAAAGCAAGTTTTCCTAAACTCCCACAGCTTAACTTTGGGGCTTAAAATATCATGTTTTAAAAGGTGTTGGCATTCAGTTTTACCTAACAAATAGCTGGGTTTTGAGAAAGGGGAAAAAAAATTGACAGTTTAACAAGAAAAGTAAGAAGTGTGTGTGTGTGTGTGTGTGTGTGTGTGTGTGTGTGTGTGTGTGTGTGTGTGTAAGAGAGACAGAGGCAGAGACCAAGAGAGAGAAGACAGTGAGGAAGGTAGCTGACTATTTTAGAGCACGGATTTGTTTAAACAGTTTTGAGAAATCTTCAATTATGGACATCAATGTCAGCTCATTTTGAATTCTAAATTATTAAAGGACACTAAGCACAATTCATCAATCAGAAACTGTTCATATATACACATGTATGTATATATATATACATATACACATATGTGTGTGTATATACATATATGTATATAAACCCAAGGCAATTATATCTATATTAGGGTTTGCTTTTCTATCTGTTACATACAGCATCATATTTTCACCTCTCTGCCTGCGTAACTATAAACAAATGATGTTCATAAAAATGAGAAATGCCTTAAAAAACAATTAGCAATTTCAAAATTAAATAACCAAATATTTGTCTTTGTTAAAATTTCTTCAAATTCCAGTTTTGACAACTTATTTGATATCTGGTACTCTTCTCCAAAAATAACTAATAAAAAATAAACAAAAAACCCTTATTATTGGGAATTAGCAATAAGCTCTGCAACACTGTTAACAATGAAAGGAAGAAAATAAGTGGAAAAAATCCCTATAGCATCCCCTATCTGAAATCATGTTCCACACAAGGATGCAGAAAGAAAAACCCAAACAGCACCACCATCCAGCTGAGGTGAAGAGCCAGGGGTTTATATCTGAAGAATATGAGGAATTTGGCATTTGTGGAGTAGAATTAACAAGGAACACAAAGCTACAGGGAGATTCCCAAATGTATAGAGGGATGTCTTTGAATCTTGTTCTTAATAGTCAGATATTCATATCACCTGAGAATCACACAAAGTCAGACAAAGAATAAACAGTTAGTAATGAGCTATTTATCAGCCTGTTTCCAGAATACAAAGCTCAGAGCTTTCCAAGTATCAATCAAGTTATAAGGGGATGTTCCTGAACACTGTGGCATTTACTGTGATTCCTTGTAAAGAATACTGATGTAGAAAACAAACCCAAAAATAAAGGACACATTTTACAAAACTTAAGAACGATTTGAATTAATCTACAAGTGATTTAACTGGCAGTCAAAATAGTATCCAGATCTTTAGTAAAAGTTAAGAAAATACATGTTTGTTTTTTTTTTAACAATACAGCATGCACAATGTATTGACTCTAATGCCAAACAGACTAAGAGAATAAGGAGGCAAAATGCATGCAGAGGCCGAAGGGAAGTCCACAGAAAGAGGCTTAGAAATGCTAAATATAATAGAATTAAGAAGACAAAAGTTAGATGAATCTACCATTAAATGGGCCAGAGACATACAGGAAAATAGAATCACTTTGAAGAAAAAAAAAACAGTGATGAAAAATACATGGAATGAAAATTTTCACTAATGTCTTAGAAAATTGGAAACAGAGAAGAAAATATAAAATTGAAATCATACCAATAGAAACAATTTAAACTGAAGTTATGTGGAAAAAGTTGTCAGAAATGAACATTCCAGAGCCACCATTTTTTCCTCTAAAGAACATCCTCCATTAATAGGGAAAAAATAGTTCCTTAGAGAAATGCCTTTTCCTAGGGCTGGAGGGCAGGAGGGAAGGCGAACATAAAATGTGCTGAAAGTATCTTGTGGTACCAGAAAATAGTGAGATCTATAAAGTACAAGGATGCAGCACTTAAAAAGTCATGGAAAGAAACTCAAAGTGTTCTTCATATTCAAAACCAGAAGAATTCTGCCAACATCATCAATTAAAAAATATTTTACTCATACCCTAAACAATAAAATTTGTACATGAAACCATGATGCCTTCAAGAACTGAACTAAATAAGTAATACTGCTATGAAAAGTTCCTCTGTATCAAGCATTTCAAAACATGTATATAGGTATTCTCTACCCACAGACGTTACTTAGAAGTCAGTGCGGAAAGGCAGAACCATTCCTTGGAAGGTGTGTTCATCTTAAGCCATGATAAAGTGCTGGGGATGTCTTTCTGTATGCTGTGAATGTGTGTTGCTCTGATTTGGTTGATAAATAAAATGCTGATTGGCCAGCAGCCAGGCAGGAAGTAAAGTATAGGCAAGATAAACAGAAAGGAGAATTCTGGGAATAGGAAGGCTGGGTCAGGGGTCCCCAGCCAGACACAGAGGAAGCAAGATGTGAAGGCAGAACTGAAAAAAGGTACCAAGCCATGTGGCTAAACATAAATAAGAATTATGGGTTAGTTTAAATGTAAGAGCTAGTGAATAGTTAGCCTGAGCTAATGGCTGAGCAGTTTTAATTAATATAAGCCTCTGTGTGTTTACTTGGGTCTAAGCAGTTGCAGAACTGGTGGGTGAGAGAGATTTGTCCTGACCATGGGCCAGTTGGGACACAGCAAAACATCAGCTACAATAAAGAGATAGGTAGGATAATTGTTCCTTTAATGGGATAGAGCCTTTCCCTTTCCAGATTTCTGCCCCCAGGACAGTTCCAACAAGCTGCTGTGAGGTACACATAGTCAGTATACCCACATTTTTGAGTCCTGAATTAGAAAGTTGCACCTTTTTTTTTCCTCTGCCTCTTTCCTTTGGACGCTGGCTGGAACTTATGCTTTCACTAGTAATTTGGGCTTCGTTACTTTTTGTCTAGATCTCCCATCACCATTATGCAGCTGCCTTAGTGCCATGTAGCTGGCCTCCATGCCAACTTATCTCAAACAAGGCCCCTTTCCTTCTCTTCTCAATTCTCCTCCTGCAGGAAGCTGCTGAGATTTAGTTTGCCTATCCTCAGGTTTCTTCCTTAAATTTTTGCATAATTGTCTTTTTTGAATTAATATATATATATGAATTAATATATATATATATATATATAAATAATATATATAAATCCTTTAAAAAGATATCTAGAAAATCATTTAAAAACCTAAAAACAGCCGGGCGGTGGTGGCGCACGCCTTCGAACCCCTTCAATCCCAGCACTCGGGAGGCAGAGGCAGGCGGATCTCTGTGAGTTCGAGGCCAGCCTGGTCTCCCAAGTGAGTTCCAGGACAGGCGCAAAGCTACACAGAGAAACCCTGTCTCGAAAAACCAAAAAAAAAAAAAACCTAAAAACATAAACAATGAGTTTCTAAATAGCCCATGATTCAAAGCAGTTTAAAAGACAACTAGAACATATCTTTAATTGATTGACAAGAAAATATACATCAGTGTTTGTGGAAATTATATACAACAATGAATAGAGAGAACATCATACATTTAAATATTTGTATTTCAAGTGAAGCATGACCTCCATTTAAACTCTAAGCTTCTACTGTGCAAAAGTGGGAATAAACAAGCTAACTGAGGAAATAAACTTAAAAAAGACAAGAGCTAAGTTCCTTGAAATAAAAGGTGATAAAGAAAAGGAACCCAAATTTTAAGCATTGGGATGAAAAAAATAGGTATAACTGATAAACTTCTAGTTGGAGTGACTGTTGTAACAATAAACATCATACACAAAATTTGTAACACCCAGAAGATTTTTTTTGGTATTTATTCAACATGAAATGAATAAGCTGTTTGAAAGATATAAATTACCAAAACTGAAATGAAAATGTATTACTTTGAAAAAAATAAACTGATTAAAGACTAATTTAACTAAGTAATAATAATAATGGTGATGGTAATTATTATTGTTATTTTGAGGAAAAGGTAACCTAAGTTGTCCTATGAACCCGCACACCTGGCCCAAATAATTTTTTTATGCACATTATCCATCAACCATTAGACATTAAAATAAAAGTAATAGAAAATACTACACGTTGCATGGTTTTAAACATCAGACATTTTGGAAAAGGCAAAGGTGTAGAAACAAGAAAGAATCATCACATAACTGTGGTTCAAGTGTAATACCACCATAATAAGGAGCATTCCTTTCTGGGAGGCAATGCGGATGAAGGACTAGGAACATGTGGCAAACCTCTGCTGCTGTTCTGCAACTCAACGGAAAAATGCGGTAAAAGATAAAATAAAAGTAGAAAAACTAACTTTATGCAGAAATACATATTTAATAATCGATAACACCAAACAATGTTTTCTAAAGACATCTATAGATTGCGTTTACTCTCAATAAAAGCTTAAGATTTTGTGGACTTGATGGATGGTCCAATTCTAACTTCTGATGATGACAGAAAAATGTCTAGAAAATCTGAAATAATTTTGAAAATGATAAATGTCTATGTTCATTAAAAATGACTAAAATGCCTGGTGATTTCAGTTAATTAAAGATTAATTACCTGATTGAAGATATGGAACAGTGCAAATTCTCCTACCTCATTGGTAAAATGATGCCTCAGAGAATTGCTAGCGTT
This sequence comes from Peromyscus attwateri, assembly GCA_902168425.1. Lineage (NCBI taxonomy): Eukaryota > Metazoa > Chordata > Mammalia > Rodentia > Cricetidae > Peromyscus > Peromyscus attwateri. The sequence goes on along the minus strand of CABHPP010142998.1, from coordinate 35,172 downwards.
TCGGGTAAAGAGTAGCAGACTTTCTCATATCACTTGGCAATTTGACCACCATTTATTCATATAAGAGAACTGAAACTACTTCACACAAGTATTTATAAACTCATGTTTGGAGAATCTTTAATCACAAGAGCAAAAAAGTAGTAAAGCTTTTTGCATGAGCAAAGAATGAATACATACATGGTGATATGCTCTTAATTCATGTGTCATTATACTAACTGAAAATCATAATCATAAGGCATGCTAAAATTATAATGCTCAAATGCAGATGCAAATCCAGATTTTTTGCAACCCATGCTTATAAATTTTTTTAAACAAGCAAGCAAGCAAGCAAACAAACAAAAAAAAAGCCAACTACCCATATTCCCATGCCAAAATGTTCCCCATACTTAGGGATTCTGAGATATGAGAATTAACTTTCAAATGTTATGTTAATTTCTGTTTAGAGCTGTATCTGTCCAGAATCAAAGGCTCTATATTTGTCAAATATTAGCTGTCTAATTTATAGTAAGCAAATGATATTTGAAAAAAATAATTGAAAACTAAAAGAAAAAACATGTGATTTTAGATTGGAGGTATCCTTACCAATCTCATTTGTAGCCCTGGATTTTACTTACCTGTGCCCAGAAGACCCAGGTATTAATCTTGGTTCTGTAGTTAATTAGCTTTGTGACCTAGGATATGTTGCTCATTTGTCTTAACCTAGTAAATGGTATAGTGGACTATACTATCCTAAATGTCCAGCTATCTCTAAAATTTTGAATGTAAGATAAATATTTGAAACCCCAACAGTGTCATAAAAAGGATTCTTTCAATTATTAAACCTTTAATTTATTAAGAGTTTAACATATAATTACTGAAATGGATTTATGTGACAAAGATTGGCAGCTTTTCTTTCAACTCTGGATAGTATTATCTGCAAAGACAGAGGGGCACCTAGAGAGGACATGGCCCTTAACTCCAAGGCTTCAGCATGGAGGGTATATATTTCACTTTCTCTTCTTGGTGATTCATTAGCAGTCTTGGAGATAAATAAAAAGTTGCTTTATCCTTTTGATTTTTAGTACCCAACACTATTCACTATCAAATCAAAAAATTTGACCATTAAAGTATCCAGATCTTATAAATCTAAAGAGATTTCTATGGAAAAGTTGACAGTACTCTCTGGAGTGAATATCACATTTCAAAAATGATCAATACATATTATTGGATATTGAAATTACCCCTGATTTTCCAGTAATTAAAAGATAAGTTCTTCTTTAAGACACTGAGAGAGTGCCTCTGCTGTGGTCTTTACAGTTCTATGTTTCATACATAGGTGTCTCTAGCATCTATGAACCACCATTTGGCTGAAAATTGGCTAATTAAAAAATATTATGGTCTAGTGAGACTGTCCAGCAAATAAAGGTGCTTGCCATTAAGACTGACAACCTGAGTCTGACCCCAGAATCCATGGAATGGAAGAAGAGAACTGTAAGACGAATTGCTAAATGATCTTATTAATAAAAATTACACGGAGCCAGATATTGGGGTAAAAACAGTGAGATCGGGGAAGCAGAAAGAAGTCAGCCACATTCTTAACGCTAGAAATTCTCAGCCAAAAAAAGAACTACTTCCTGTATCCCCACGCCTATGTGCCTGTCTGTTCCAGCCATATCACTTCCTCTCTCCACCCAGCTACATCACTTCCTCTTTCTGCCCAGCTCTGTCACTTCCTGTCTGTACAGACCTCCAGACATCCATGGTTAGTGCAGGAATTAAAGGTGTGTGCCACTACACCTGGCTCTCTTCCCAGTGTGGCCTTGAACTCACGGAGATCCACATGTATCTCTGCTCCCGAATGCTAGGATTAAAGTCATGTGCTACCATTGCCTGACTTCTGTGTTTAATACAGTGGCTGGCTTTTTCCTCTGATCTTCAGATAGGCTTTATTGGGATGCACAAATAAAATATCACCACAAGAACCAATTCTTGCAGGTTGTCATGTATAACTTCCATGTGCAGGTCATGGCATCCACAAATGCACAATACATTCATGTTGAAAAGGTTATTTAAAAATATTATTTGACACCAATGAATCAATTATGGAACTGAATACCTTTGAATCTTTGAAATAATTTAAGGCCCACCTAAATACTAAATGAAGTTTTTGAGCAATCTTTCTTTCTCTTACTGGTGTAGGGAAAGGCTTGGGGAGAGACAACTTTGAGAGTAACAGAGGTGACCTCACCTCAGTTGTTCCTAGTTTAGTGGTTATGGCTCCTGGGGACTGTTTTGATTGTTGATTGATTTGGTAGAATCCAGCCCACAGTTGGTGGCGCCTTCCCTACAGAGGGGTCCTGGATTTTATAAGAAACAAGGCTGAGCATGAGCCAGAGGGAGCAAGTCATTAAGCATCATTCCTCCCTTGCTTCTGCATCTGTTCCTGCCTTGAGTCCTCACCCCGACATTCCTTGGTGATAGCCTATTCCCTGGAAGTGTAAACCAACACCAGCCTCTTGTTACCCTGAGCTGCTTCTGGTTATGGTGTTTGTCACAGCCATTGGATGTTTGTGTTATGTTTAGGAATATACAGTTTTGAGAGTTCAGAGAGGTACTGAATTATTCAGTTCTGCTGTTGGGTTTCACTAAAGAAAAAGAAAACTGTCATGGAGCTTCTGTGCATAAAACTATACACAAGGGAGGAAGAAATTTAAAACTTCCTACCTTCAGAAACCTGGAACCATATTGCTTGAATTACACTTAGTTAAGCAAAACTTTAATGTTGAAGTGGTAGTCACAGCAATCATATTTATTCTGTATTTTAACATTGATGCTTTAATTGTGTACATTTCCAATGTAATGTAGTACAAGTTTCTTTAGAAATTAATTACATAGAACTTAGTTATGAATATGTTTTTATTTAAAAACCAAAGTTAGTCAATATTACAAATTTGAATTTTTCAGTTCTTAGATCCCACCTATCTCAATTTGTATCAGTTTCCACATATAAAGGTATTAATACACTTTGAGTCTGTTGTGAAGGGTGCTGTTTGCCTGGCTTTTTTCTCAGCCTGTTTGTCATTTGCATATAGGAGGGCTACTGTTTATTGGCTTTTTTTTTTCTTTTGAGATAATCTTGTATCCAGCCACTTTGCTGAAAGCTGTAAGAGTTCCTGGGTGGAATTTTTAGGGTCACTTCTGTATACTACCCTATCATCTGCAAATAATGATACTTTGACTTCTTCCTTTCCAATTTGTATCTCCTTGATCTCCATCAGTTGTTTTATTGCCCTAGGTAAAATTTCAAGTACTGTATTAAATAGATAAGGAGAGAGTGGACATCCTTAGCCATCAGTGAAATGCAAATCAAAACTACTTTGAGATTCCATCTTTATACCTGGTAGAATGTCAAAGATCAATAACACAAGTGACACTTCATGCTGGCAAAGATGTGGAGCAAGGGGAACCCTCTTCCATCATTAGTAGGAGTGCAAACTGTACAGCCTCCATGGAAATTAATATGGCAGTTCTTCAGAAAATTGGAAATCAACATACCTTAAGACTCAGCAATACCACTCTTGAGCATATACCCCTAGGACACAGAGGCAATGAATAGAAGACACCAGGAGAGTTGGGGATTTAGCTCAGTGGTAGAGCACTTGCCTAGCAAGCGCAAGGCCCTGGGTTCAATCCTCAGCTCAAAA
>CABHPP010142998.1:0-31389 GCA_902168425.1 Peromyscus attwateri | reverse complement strand
CCGACTAAGCAGGACTCATATGGGCTCCCAGAGACTGAGCAGCAAGCATGGGACCTACATGGGTCTCCAACAAGTTCTCTGTGTATATGTGTTGACTGTTTGCTTGGTGTTTTTGTGGAACCCCTAGACGTGGAAGTGGGTGTGTCTCTGACCCTTTTGCATGTTCTTGGGATTCTTTTCCTCCTGTTGGGTTACCTTGTCAAGCTTTAGTCTGAGAGCTTTCACCTTGTCTTATTATATCCTGTTTTTCCATGGTTGGTTTTTGTCTCTTGGAGGCCTGCCCTTTTCTGAAGAAAAATGGAGGGGAGTGGATCTGGGGGTGGGGGAGAGGAGGTGGTGGAGAGAGCTAGGAGGAGTGGAGGGAAGGGAAACTGTGGTTAGGTTGTATTGTATGAGAGAAGAATCTATTTTCAATGAAAAAGTATTACTAAATATGATATATTAGTGTATGTAAAGTAACACCTTAGGTTAGGAGCTATCATCTCAGAAATAATATCTGAAGCCCAAAGTTACTGAGATTCTGACTTTACTAGGCTAGGGTGTAGTATCAAAATAGGGGCAGCTTGTCTTGTATGAGCCAAGTTATTTTCATACTGTGTGTGGAAGTTTTAACTCTATTATGCTTAAGCCTGGTAAGGTTTGAATGTGAGCTTTAAAATTGAATGTATCATTTCTACTTTTTATATCCTAGCATTTTATAAAGTGATCTACCTCTGACATAATGGTTTATTTATTATCCACCAACATGCAGTAGAAGAACTCTTTCTGTAGACATACTCCTTCTATTCATAAGCACAGCTGAGGTGACATGTTTACTTACACAATATGACTGTGTGGTGACTGAGTGTATCCACAGCTATATTCTGTCGGATATAGATGTATAAGAATCACAATAATAATTTCTGCAGCTTTATAAATTATAAGCTGTTTTAGCCTAGGGATAAGACTTTCCTGTCAAGAAGATTGCTTAGTGAGTCTTCCATTTGTCTATAGACAATTGTGCATCTACAGGATGGTAGAGAACAATTCAAATTCTCCCCTGCCTAGCAGGTGCTACTTGCCATAGAGTAGGTAAAGGTAAGACAGAATGTCATTATCTACTTACACAAAAAGGTTGGCCACTGCCTGACAGTAGACTATTTGCCACACTTTATTTCTTGATTATTTCCCACACCTAGGAAAAAAAAAAAAGAGGAGAAGATTGGTCCACTCTAGCCATTCTGAAGCGTCTTTGATTTCTATGATGTTTATGTCTTCTCTATGAGTTTGATTCTTTCCTCACAGACAAAACTTGTAAAATCTGGAGATACTTTGACTTTAATATTCTCCCCTCTATCTCCAACTGTAATTCTAAGAATATGTATATATGAGTATATATATATATGTGTGTGTGTGTGTGTGTGTGTGTGTGTGTGTGTGTGTGTGTAACTAAGAGGTTGTATGGAATCTCTCAGAAGTATATCATGTTTTATGATTTCACAGTCTTCCTGGGTAATTTCTAATGTAGCAGTGACCACTTACTACCCTGCTCTACAATAGCAGGGCTGAGAGAACAAAATATGCTTGCTATTCAGGTCAAAATTCTCAATTAACAAGGAACCCATATGTGGAATTTCCTCAATCTTAGAAACCACAATTACTAAAGCACTAGAATAAAAACTCACCATATTTAATTAAAAGAAACTAGACCTATTTTTCCCATGAACATTAACAAGGTAAATACTTATTTGCTCAACAAAGCTACCCAGTAACTATGGTGGATCTTCTAACTAAGTCAGTAAGACAAGGAAAGGAAGAAACTATATAGAGTGAAACAGAACATATAAGTCCATGTCTATTTACAGGTGACAAAATTGTCTGTAGCAAATCCTTCGATCATTGTCATCATCAAAACACCCTCCAGGTAGTAACTGAGCGTGGCTAGGATCCTGAATACAAAGTCCATATGTGAAAGTATCAGCCAAGAAAAAAAGGAATTTTAAATTCTTTGAATTAATATTTGTACTAGGAACCTTAAAACAAAAACTTAACATAAGTATAACAATATGTTTACTTAATATATGCAAAACACTAAAACTGAATACATTGAGAGAACTTCATTGTGTATGGAATGAAAGAGTAAAATTTGCTAAGGTATCATTTTTTTAATCTTTTTTTAACCTCCCTCCTCTCATCCCAGTCCCACTCCCCACCTCCCCACATACCCCCTCCCCAACACACACCATCCACTCTTCTTCCTTGCTTCTCTCCATGAAAGGGCAGGCCTCCCATGGATAACAGTCAGCCATGGCATATCAAGTTGCAGTAAAACTAGGCACCTTCTCTCCTATTAAGGCTGAATGAAGCAACTGGGTGGGAGGAAAGGATTCCAAAAGCAGGCAACAGAGTCACACAGACAGCCCTTGCTTGCACTGTTTAAGAGTCCCACAAGAAGATCAAGCTACACAATAGTCACACGTATTCAGAGGGCCTAGGTCAGTCTCAGGCAGGCTCCCTGGTTGTCATTTCAGTCTCTGTGAGCCCCTGTGAGCTCAGGTTAGTTGATTCTGTGGGATTTCCTGTGTTGTCCTTGACCCTTCTGGCCCCTACAATCTTTTCACCCCCTTTTCCACAGGATTCTCTGTGCTCCACCTAATGTTTGACTGTGGGTCTGCATCTGTTTCCATCAGTTGCTGGATGAGGCCTCTCTGATGACAGTTGAGTTAGGTGCCAATCTATGAGTATAGAAGAATATCATCAGGAATCATTTCATTGACCACATTTTGCCAGTCAATGTTTGATTCTATTCTAGGTTTCTTGGCTATCCTTCCTCTGGGTCCTGACCCTCAGAGGTGAGCTCATTCTCATAGTATGTGTCTCAAGCAGGGCCAGTCATTGGTTGGACACTCCCACAATTTTTGTGCCATCTTTACCCAGGACATCTTATAAGTAGGCAAATTGTAGGTAGGTTGGATTATTTTGTTTGTTGATGTCTAGTATTTGAATTCTTAATATATTTTGGATATCAGGTCTCTGTCAGATATGGACTTTGTGAATATCTTTTCCCATTCTGTAGGCTGCTGTTTTGTCCTTTTGAAAAACTAAAATGTGTTTGGATGTCATTTTTTCAACTTGACATATATATTTCATCCTCAACCAAAACATCAGCAAATGCTTTGTAGATATTTTAATTATTCTATAGACAGAAAAATGAATTAGAAGAACTAATACAATACATGTACTATATAATGATCTGCAGAATTACTGGATAAAAAAACACATTCTCCCAAATTTCTAGACTTCACATGAAGCCACAACAGCCAAGACAGGACAGTATTGGCAAAAGAACAGATACAAATTCAACTGTATAGAAAAGAGAGCCCCAAAATAGACCCATACAAATATGGTGAACTGATTGATCTTTGACAAAGAATCAAAAAGCAATCCAAGGGAGAATGACAGTCTATTTTTCAAATTGTACTGGAACAATCAGATGTCCATATACTAAAATAGAAATGTGGACAGACTTCACATCTTTCACAAAAATTGACACAAAATGGATCATGTGTCTAAATGTAAGAATCCAAAACTGTAACACTATTCATTGTAAGAAAATAAATAAGGTAAGTCACCTTCTCTTTCATGATGTGCTGAAATATAGTCCCAAATCATAATTTCCAAAGATAGTTTGGATTCTATTAAAATTAAAAACTATTTTGTGAAAAACTACATTAAGAATATAAAAAAGTAAGATTTAATGGGGATAAATATTTGCACAATACATAAAAATGGTTTGTATCCAAAAATATAAAAAAAAATAAGTTTACAATAAGAAGATAACAATTTTAAGATGTACAAAAGGTCTGAGCAGGTAACTCACCAAAGGATATTATAGATAGTCCTGAAAATATTCTAAACATTATTTGTCACCATGGAATAGCAAACTAAAGCGATACTGAGATTTTATTACCTATTTATTAGCACAGCTAAAATCCAAAAGTGAGAAATACACAGTTTGTAAGGCTGGGAAACACCAAGAACTTCCATTCGTTGCTGCCTAGAATGTGGGGTGGTACTCTATTTTATGAGACACCTTTTTTGGAAGATTCTCAGAAATGCAATAAAAAAACTATTTATTTTATCTATCATTTCTTGGTTCATATGTTGGTTGCTTCTGGACCAACCCAGTTTCACTCACCCAGCATATTTTTTTATTATATCCAACTTTATTTTCATCATTCAGAGTTGTTATAAATAGGCTTCCTACAGCCTGTGACATCTGGCAATGTATCAATAGGATAGTCAATTATTCCTGTGATTAATATTCTCCATTCTCTTTATACATGCACACACATTCACACACACACACACACACACACACACACACACACACACACACACATGCACACACACACACACCCCTTAAATATAAAAAAATAATTTAAGGAAAACACTCATCAGTTTCTTCTAATCGAGTGACAAGGGAATAGGTTTGCATACATGGCTTTTTCATAGACCTCTTGATTAATCTCTCTCCTTTATCTCCTTCAACCCTTTATCCCCCATCCCCGACCAAAATTTTCACCTCCAGGATTCTTCCTCTCTGTTTTGAAACCATCTATGTTTTGATGTGCCCTGATTAAAGCAACTCGCGCTTCCTCGTTTCCTCTCTGCTGTAGGTTCTAAAGCACACAAATATAAAGATTTGAAGCTAGGATCCACATATAAGAGAAAACACGACATTTATCTTTCTGAATTTTGGTTACCCCATTAAGTTTACGTTTTTTAAGTTTCCTCCATTTCCCTGAAACTTCGATAATTTTATTTTTCTTTGCAGCTAAATAAAATTATATGTGTTTATTGACCACACTTTCATTGTATATTTATCAGTTGATAGACATTTAGGTGGTTACATTGCCTCATTATTGTGAATAGACCAATAATGGACATGATTGAGTAAATATTTTTGTAGTAGGATATAGGGTTCTTTGGGTACACATCCATAAGTTGTCTAGCTGGGTCATAGGATATGTCTATTTCTAGCATCTCGAGAAACCTCCACACTGATTTACATATTATCTGTACCAGTTTTCCCTACCATTGGCAGTGAATGCAGCTTCCTCCTTCCGTGTGTCCTTATGGATGTTTGCTCCCCTTTGTTTGCCAATGAAGCCATTCTGATATGGGATGAAGCAGAATATCAATGCAGTTTTAATTTGCATTTCCCCAATGGCTAAGGCTGATGAACAGTTTAAATGATGTTTATTAGTTATTGTATTTCTTCTTTTGTGAGTTTCTAGTAAGTTCTATGGTCTATTTTTTGTTGTTTGTTTCCTTGATATTTATTTATTTAGTACTTTGTCTATTCTAGATATTAATTATGTGACAGCTATAGAGAGCTGGCAAATATTTTATCCCATTTTTTCCTATTCTGTTTCATGAGAATCCATTTGTTCTAACAGGAGTTCAGAAACTCCTTGCCTGTGGCTATATGTTGAAATGTACTCTCTACTTGTTCTTCTAATAGTTTCAAAGTATCCACCCTTATATTAGATCTTTGATCTACTTAGAGTTGAGTTTTGTGCCAGATGAGAGATAGAATTTAGATTCATTCTTCTACATGTAGCTATCTAGTTTGACCAGTAACATTTATTGAAATGTTGATTTTTCCCAGTGTGCGTTTTTTTGTGTCTTTGTAAAAAATCAGGTATCTGTAGATGTGCGGACTTATATCTTGGTTTTCTATTCTATTCCATCAACATACATATCTATTTCTATGATGATACCATTCTGTTTTATTAGTATGTCTTTATAGTATAATTTGGAATCAGGAATGTTGATGACTCCTTTAGTAAAAGAAACTAGGCTTTAAACGAAACACTGGACTGCTTGATCGACTGGACATGCAGGACCTATGGGAAGGTGACCACTGAACTCTGCTTGGCAAAATGGTCCTTTAGGTTCCTGCTTCACAAAGGAAACTGCCAGACATTCTACAGGACACAGAGAAAAATGACTGAGAGACTCTAGCCCTGTGGGCTGAAGGCAGATGCCCCAACTTTATAAAAGAACTTTGGATGACTGTCCAGGATGCCAGGTGTCTCTGTCTACTGTCGCAAGACTCCTGAAAGTTGCTTTCATCCTTCTCCCATTTCTCAGGTAATATTATATCCTTCTGAGGTCTTTGATGTGGTTGAAGACTAGATATAATTTTCCTTAGTTATGATAAAAGATAAGTTAGATATGAAACCTTAGACTCACAAATATAGGATAGATAGGATATCTTCTTTAATTTTGCCAAATACAAATAGACTAGATATTATAAATAGACTAGATATTTTAACTGTAATTCTTGCTTGATAATTGTTTTGTTATATGTAATTTTACTATGTGAAAGTTAAAACCTTCCTTTTAAAAAAAAGAAAAGGGGAAGTGCTGTGGATATCGCTCTGTGTAAATAAAATGCTGATTGGCCAGTAGCCAACAGGAAGTATAGGCGGGACAAGCAGAGAAGAGAATTCTGGGAACAGGAAGGCTGAGTCAGAGAGACGCTGCCAGCCACCACCATGACAAAAAACATGTAAAGATACCAGTAAGCCACAAGCCATGTGGCAACTTATAGATTAATAGAAATGGGTTAATTTAAGATATCAGAATAGTTAACAAGAAGCCTGAGCCATTAGGCCAAACAGTTTAAATAATATAAGTGTCTGTGTGTTTATTTTATAAGTGGGCTGTTGGACTGCCAGGGCTTGGTGGGACCAGGAGAGAAAACTCTAGCTACAAGGTATTATAATTGGGAAAGTTAGACAAAACCAATAGCAGGATTCTGCATGCAACCTGGACAGTCTCACCCCATTGTTTTCCATATACACAAGTTGAGGTGGGTTTTCAAATATTTTATATTTTTGCAGCATAGGTAAAAACAATCTGCAATGGATGCTAGAAACAGAGTCCTAACAGATACCACCATGTAGGGCAATAAACAGCTGCTATACGTAGGGAAGAAATGATAGTCTTAGGCAGGCACCAGCACAGCAAGAGAAAACAGACTTGTGGTGTGAGGGCAGCAGCCAGCGTCTACCAACCCAGACAGAAGCTTCTCAGAATTTAAACAATGTGTCCAGTGACACAGGGTAAGTATCAGTCTTGTTACATATATGCCTCAAATTAATTTACCAACTCACATTCTAGTAAGAATCCAGCAACAAATGGAGGCAGCAGCCACACAGGCAGTGCCTTTGAGTTTCACTCCCTGTGTCTTTTTGGCCTTAAGCACATCCCCACTGGTCTAAGTTCATTTGCAGTGTTATGGTTTTTGCCATCTTTGCAAGTTGAAAGCTGACTGGTTCGACATGAAGAAGATGGTATGTCAGGCTCTAGATTAGTCCTCAGATCACTGGTTAAAAATGCAAAGGCTGTAGTATTCAAACCTTACTTGGGAAAAATTCCAAAATCTTTAAAAAATATTTCAGCTCTGATAACATCACAATGGAATAAAAGACACGTTCGAGTATGAGTCACAGCAGCACAAAAGATAGTTAGCTTTATAGGAATGTGCTGCCTTTGAAGAATCTCCATTTCTTGCGACAGATCAATGTAGAAAAAGGTACATTCATTTACTGAGAGGAGAATATGCTCCCAAGTAGCAAACCAGGTTTTATGTAAGGCACTTTTCAAGTTAGCTAAGATTTTGTCAATCATTTGAAGGGTTTTAGCTCAGGGATAAATTCGAAGCTGTTATTTTTCTGGTGAAGCCAGCAGTAGAGAAATGTATGCTGAGGGAAGGAACAGAGAAACTGGAAAATTGAGCTAACTTAATAGAAATCTAACAGTTGCTGCTGCATTGAATAATTACTTTTCTCAGATCCCTTTGAAGATGAAAGGTTCTGTATTAACAATTTTTGTTATGAGACTGTCACGAGAGAAAAAAATCCCTCCTCCACCTGAGCATTTCCTGTTTTAAAATACACAAGTGATCTGTTGCCTGTTTTATTACTACACTTTCTGTGCCAATGAGCTTTAGTGTGGAAGGTATATATATATATATATATATATATATATATATATATATATATAGTGAAGAATACTTCAAGATGACCAATGGAAATGTTTTGCTGATAGGCATTAAGGAAGATTGTCCCACAAGAGAAAGACTGTGTTGTCTTGTGTGGTGTTGTGTTATGTTGTGTTTAGCTATAGCAACTGTGCAGATGAATCACCAAAAGAGTTTCTTAGGTTATTACATGACTCACTCAATTACTTTCCCTAATATGTCTTGATGTTGTTAAAATGTTTGAAAACTGCTCTGGAAATTCTAATAAGTTCAAATGAGCATTAAAGAGCAGAAGGCTGGGAGGGACGTTTGCCTCTTGAGGAAGGTGTGTCCTCCCTATAAAGTAGGCATTTTATGGCATGTGCTCCAGCAGGGCTGGAATCTGGCATAACACACGTGGACCAGATCTACTTTGTATTCAGGGAAGTCAAACGGATTCCCTAAGTGGAGAGAAACTAAGTACACCCACATAGTTTCTGAGTCTATCAGTTCTTCAGTGCACATTAAGCCTTTCCAGATTTATCCACAGAAGCTGGCTGTTTGCCAGAATGCAGACTCTGTTCTGTTGTGCAGTGGGCTGAATATCCCCAGGTGATTGCAGAGTTTTATGCCTCATCCTTATTTACAGTTTTTCTTAGGATTGCTTTGAAGTGTGAACAATCAAGTTGCAGCAAGCCGAAAAGTTCTTCCCACGTGAGCTCTTTATTTCATTTTCTATTATGGCCCAAGCTTTCCCAAAACAGAAGTATTTATCAACAATGATTAATATGAATTCTATATAATGAGTTCTTTAACATATCTTATAAACAAGTTTATTCTCTTTGCATGAGATAAAGCCTTAACATGCTGCCTCTTTCTCTACTCCTCCTCCTCAGGTAATAGTATATAGAAAATGTTCCAATCTATTAATTATTAATTTATTAATTATTAAAAATTTACAAAAACATCCTGTAAGTCCATGATGTGTAAGCCTTGTGTATATAGTTTGTATCATTTGTTATTTAGACCTCTTAGCAAATATCTCAACACTGATGAGGGAAGTAATTTGCTGCAGTAAAGGTCACCTTTTTGGGAAAGAGAATGGCTATCATAGCATGCCCACAAACCTTGCATTAATATTTGTCTTCCTAGAAACTGCCATTTCAACAAAGTACAAAACTCAATGTAGGATCTTGAGTTTCTGTGGTTTATATTCCTTCACAGCCAAAATCTTCCACCAGCCTGTGTGAAAGCAAGTCATGAACTGTCTCTGTTTCCTTCCCACTTTCCAAAGACCCGTCAGAGAGATGGCTGTCTGTAGCCCTCAGGAAGCCAACTTAGAGGAGACAGAAAGCCCCTAGTGAGGAAAAGACGCATGGATGGCACACAGAACCCAGGTAAGGAGTGTTTATCATTAACTTCTAATGTGCTTGGCTCTCTCCCTTCAAGTATCTTTTGCTATAAACACATTTCCTCCTTTTGTTGTCTTTCTGTCCAGTCATGTCCAAATCTGTGATAATAGTGATAATTAGAAACGGTCAGGTGATTGGAAAGGTGGGCATGGTGCTTTGGGCTATATCACCTCACTGTGCTCAGGAATTGCAGTTCTAATGGATTTGGACTTAAGGCACCAGGTGGTCTCTGTGTGACTTTCTTCTCTTCCTTGTAAGATTTAATTTCCACTTTTTTTTTTTTTTGGTTTTTCGAGACAGGGTTTCTCTGTGTAGCTTTGCGCCTTTCCTGGGACTCACTTGGTAGCCCAGGCTGGCCTCGAACTCACAGAGATCCGCCTGGCTCTGCCTCCCGAGTGCTGGGATTAAAAGGCGTGCGCCACCACCGCCCGGCTTTAATTTCCACTCTTAAATGTCACAATTCAGAGCTCACGGTTTACTCTGGTAAGTGACTCCTAGGAAGTCAGGAGTGGTGGCTGTGAGACCACTAATACTTGGGTTGGTGGCACATTAAACAATAAAGATTGCAGCCTCAGTGATCAGTACCTCCAGCACTGCCACAGGACACAGAGATGAGTTCAGGGCAGAAGACAAACAGAAGGGACCCGCTGGCTCTGCTCTTCCTCAGACTACTGCATAAATAACAGAAAGCATCCTCCTGTTCACACCACATCTGACCACGAGGAAGTACTGTCAGCTTCAAATCAGCAATGACTTAAAGTTGCTCTTGTCAAATAAATTTTTTACAGCAGACTGACCATGTGTAGACCAATTTTAATAGCAGGGAAAGAGTTTGGGAGTGAAGCTTGGAGTACACAAGTGATTTCCAAATGACTTCAGATGTAAAAATTCAGTCTGGCAGCATTTCCTTCCTACCACCCTGTACCACCACATCCATATACATGCACACACGCCCTATCAACTTCCACTGACATTTCTTCATTACCGTGAAAAGGCCCAAGCAGTCTGGGGATGTAGCAAAGCATCATTCCTCTTTTATACTCAGGCCTTCACCGATACCTCTACAAAGAGTTTTCAGAATTTTACACCCCAACTGGAGGTAGGCTTCAGGGTTTAAGTTGCAGAGATAGTGGCTTCTAAGTTTGCCACTTTGACTGCCCTTGCCAGTGTCTCTCACCTACTGTGTCCCAATCACAGGAGCTAAAATGGTAAGTGACCTTTCTGGGAGGGGTCATAAAGCCTCATGAGTTTATTTAATTGGAAGAAATGTGGGCTCAGTTGCATGGTAGAAAAGGAATACCAGGAGTTTATGCTCTTACATACTCTTTCTGTGTCTGTGTCTGTCTGTGTATGTGTCTCTGTCTCTGTCTGAGTCTGTGTTTCTCTCTCCTCTCTCCCCTCTTTCTCTCTCCCAAAACATAGCCTCTGCAGATTTTTTTGAATGTTCAAGTTACACATTTCCCTTCAAATGATAAAAGAATTCATTGTGAAATTTGCTTTTATAAACTTTCATGAAAGGTCCTGTCATTCTTCTCTAATGCTTCAGGAGTATACAGAGAGAATTCATTCAGCTGGATCCCTTGATGCCTTAATGATCCGACGCTGAGGACAGCACCATCCGAGTTCCATTCTTATTTCTTATTCAATTCTTTCCTCGGTAACATCTGAACTTGGATGGTATTGACAGTGTCTTCTTGAGTAAAATAAAAGCATAGGGTTATGCTATTACAAGGCATGCCATGACCCCTCAGCCACAGTGCTTCCCATCAAAATATGTACTAGAAAAGAAAGGTTCTTAAAACACAGCAACACTAACCTGAGAAGCAAGTGGGAAAAAGGAGATGAGGTTTCTGATTCAGCATCTGAACGCACTTGGGCGTAGAAGTGATGTATTACTGAAAATATGTATATATTCACTTCCCCTGACATAGCAGGGCATATTAGAATGCTGTGACGTCAGATGATAATCATACTGTGGCAGTGGCACTGTTTATAATAAAAGCCATTTTCTCCCTTCTTGGATGCACTAATATCTAATTAAAAGGTGGAGACATTAAAAAGTTAGCACAGAGGCCTGTAAATACACTTATTGGAAATAAACTTTCCAGAAAATCACTCATAGTTTCATTTAAAGGACAACATTTTACCTTGCATGAGTAAATTTATTTTTGGCTTTCTTTATTTTATGTTATTTTCATTTCAGCCTTCATATGACTTAAGTAAATTTTCATTTGCAATCATTATTCCATGATGTTGAATGCAGCCTTCAGGCATTTTCAGGGATAAAAATAAAATGACCAAGCTGTCTTGTTTGGAAAAGGAGCTTCTACACACATACTGTATTTTACCCTCCAGTAAATATTTAGCAATTCTTTTTAAAAGCATGGATTTATCCTTTAGCACATAGAGGAGATAGCTAAGTCTAACCCTAGTTGAGTGTCGCTCCCAGAACTCAAACACTATCACTGAGGACAAAATTCAACTTTTCTGAACCCAAGGTTCTGTTACCTTTACAAGCAAACATACTGTAAACCTAGTTAACCTATCCTCACTCATCATCCACCCCTTTTACCTCATATTCAACCCCAATTTACATGTCACATATCATTCACACTCTCTTTCCACCTTCACCCTGTCCAACCTTTCCAGATAGAGCTAGGCTGTCTGATCATTCTTTGCCCATCCCCTCCATACTGTGGTTATTTCATTCTACCTAAGCACTTACACTCATGCATGGAAATATGGCATTCAATTTCTTGTCTATGAATTTAAACATCCCCCTTTATTTCTCTGACTAAAATTAATTTCCACTCAGCATAGCACCCTCCTAGTCTTTATAAGACATCAAGTTTGTTGGGGGATCATTATTAGGTACATAGCTATGCCAGGAATATAATTGGCTGACAGCAGAGGCTATATACTATTCACTATATCCCCCTGACTCATTCATAAAATAGGTTTTTAGGCTATGTGCAGCTCACCTAACAATCCACCTTCCTTATGCAATCTAACCTTGTTCTAGATGCCTCATGGTTGCCCAAATAAGCAGCCTATGCACACCAGAATGCTATAACCTAAACAAATTAATCTGGGCTTTGGAGAAATTGTAATTACATATAGTATATTTCCTGAATATTTTGGACCACTCATAAACTCAGAAGAACTTGCATTTTATGTGTCACATTTTAAATATGTAAGAAGGTGGGATTGAAAGTAGCACCATGCAATTCCTGGTTACAGGAAAGATCACAGCTCTCCTAACATTAGTCTTCAGAGGCCATTTAAAATATAGCTGATGTAACTGTGAAATATCTACACAGAAGCCAGTGAGCTCTCAGTAGCCATTCTGTGGAAGGTCTGTCTCTGTTTTGTGTGGAAATACGTGGCAGAGGGAATTTTCAAACTAAGAGTTTGGGAATGCCTTCTGTTAGCTATAATCCAACTTGGCCAAAGTTCAACTTAGGTTTGAAAGGCATATTCCAGCCAGAATTTATCACAAGAGACTAGCACGATAATCCTCAGAAAGAATAGTGTGTATTATAATCTAAAATGTCTCACAAAATCTTTTCCTACCTCAAAAAAGCTACCTCAGTAGAGTACACCTTAAGAATCATAGATTTCTCTCCCCCTTTTATCCAAATCACAAATAGGGGCTGGAGAAAGGGCTCAGTGGTGAAGAGCAGTGACTGCTCTTGCAGAGGATCTGAACTCAGTTCTCAGGACCCACAGCATGGCTGGCAACCATCCCTAATTCTAGTTCCAGGGAATCCAGTGTCCTTCTGGGTCCCACGGGCACCACGCATGCACAGGGTGTTCATACATACATGCAGGCATAACACTGATACAGATAAAATAAAAAATTAACAACGTAAAAAATGTAGAAGATAAGGACATAAAGGACATGCTCATCTGAGAAACTGGTAATTATTTTATGATTAATATTGGTGTGCATGTGTGTCTGTATGTCTGTGTACGTGTGTGTGTCAATGTATGCAAAAGCATGGGTGCAGATGTCCTCAACAGCCAGAAAGGGGCATCAAATCTTTTGAAGCTAGAGTTATGGAGGTTTGTGAGCCACATGATATGGGTAATAGGTGGGATCAAAACTTGTTCAACAAGTGCTCTGAACTGCTGAACCATCTCTCCATGCCTGTTTGTTTGTTTTTTGAGGCAGAGTTAGATATAGTTCAAGCTAGCCTCAAATTTGCTATGTACCTGAGGATGATGTTGACCTTCTGTGTCACTTCCTAAATGCTAGAATATAGATGTTTTCTATGTGTATAGTTCTCAAAAAAGATGATTATAGTTTTCACTAAAGTAGGAATCCAGTACTAAACCAAAATGTTCTTCTAGAGACAAGATTAGCTAATAATAGCTTCATTTTATTGACTCACCACCATAAGCCTGATACTTTATATGTGATTTCTGTTCATTTTTACATCAACACAGAAAAATAAGTATAACTATCTCCATTTTATTTTTGAGGAAACTGAGGCAGACAGAGCAAAAAGAAAAAAGTAGAAGATAAATTTGGGCTCATGCATTTCTGACTCCAGAGCCTATGCTTTGCAACTATATTTTTCCTGTCTTTTTGTGATAATTAAAATACACCAGCATACTAAAGACTCATTTTAAAGCTAAGATATAAAACTGCTACTGTCACTCCGGCTATTGTCACTTACTGTTCCCTAATTCACATGGATTTAAAATAGAGATATATTCATAAATGACTTAGAAAACGTAACTCACTGGGCCTCATCACAGTTGGGACAATCACTTTAGTCCTCTGTCTGAGCCTTGCAAATATTCAAGTCCCTGCTTGTCTCTTTCTTCCCTCTAACTACTGGCACAGTAAGTTTCTCTCTTCCCTGTCCTTCTCTAACAAACCCCCATGCCTTTACAAGCTGCATTTCAGAATTCAGAGAGAAGCCTCAGTGGTTCAAGTGCTGCCCAAGTTTTAGACCCGCAGAACCCAGATAAATTTCATGTGGATATGGTGCCTGCTTGTATTTCCAGTTTCAGAAGAGGGAGACATGGAATTTCCCAGAGACAGCTGACTGGTGGGATTATCTATAGCTGTAAGCTCTGGGTTTGTTTGAGACCCTGTCTCGGAGGGTGAGGTAGAAAGACAGGTGACTGAGGAAGATTTCCAACATCCACATCAGGATTTCATGCTCAGCTGAACACCTGTGTGCTTGCACCAATACAAATACATGTGCTCATACAAACACACACACTGTGTGTGTGTGTGTGTGTGTGTGTGTGTGTGTGTGTGTGTATGAAAAATAAGGAAATATATATATATATGAAAAATAAGGAAAAATTAATATGAGTCTCAATGATTAGGAGTTTTATTCATAAGAAACCTCTAGAGATAATGTACTATTTTTAAACGTAGTCCATTACTTTTATTTCCAAGGGTACAAAACTGTCTCTGAAGAGTGTTCCTATTCATGTATTGTGTATAACAACATCTCTGATAGCTTCTTCATCCTGGGTATCACTTTCTCTCTGTAACTCCATCTTGGTACTGACAATGCCTGTGTTTCTTGTGCTCCTTTCTGCTGTATATGGTCCCTTGATCCACACTTCCTTAAGTATTTTCTTATGAATAAGCTAATGACTACCCGCATCTCAGACACCCCTAATATTGAAATCAACTTATTCTCAATATGAGTCTCATGTTGCATTTAGTTATGATGTTATAAGAGCAGGAAGTCTTATCTCTTATACAAGTTCTACAGTATGAATTTTCTCCCACCTTCTTTAATGTCAATCTTCAAGATTTCAGGCGCAAGAATACATGTGTTCTCTCTCTCTCTCTCTCTCTCTCTCTCTCTCTCTCGCTCTCACTCTCTCGCTCTCTTTCTGTCATATAAGTAATTTAATATATTTGATATTAAAGTATTTTCTAGTATGTTCCAATTACTACTAATATTCAGTGCATTTTTTAGTTTTTACAAACCGGTACACAATATTTTTAAGAACTTCAGAATTTTCGAGCTCCTGAAATACCCACCAAACAATACCATTAAAAGGTTAATGCACCAAACAATACCATTAAAAGGAGGTAGGTTAGGATTGATTTGACATCTCACCTATTTTTTTTTACTTTGGCAAAAAAAATGATTTCATAATAGTTATCTAAGAATTTCTTACTTATGTATTATAATTTATATTAGTTACTTTTTTGTTGCTATGATAAAACACCATAACCAAGCCAATGTATAGAGGAAAAAGTTAGTTTTTATTTGGCTTTCAGGTTGCAGAGAGAGAAGAGTCATCACAGTGGTTTTGAAAGCATGACAACACAAAGCTGGCTAGAGCATGATGCTGAGAGATAACATCTTTTATCTTAACACAAAACAGAAAGAGCACACTTGAGTTGGTTCAAGGCTTTTAATCTCAAAACTCACATCCAGTTGTTGTGGAATATTAGTTAAAGATGTGCTACATTTGTTTATGCTGTGGAATATTTGTTTAGTGATACAAAGATGTGTAGCATTCTTTTATGTTGCATTTGTTTAACTCTGTGAAACTGTGTTACTTTTCCTGTCTAAAACACGTGATTGGTCTAATAAAGAGCTGAATGGCCAATAGCCAGGCTGGAGAAAGGATAGGAGGGACTGCTAGGGAGAGAGAATAAATAGGAGGAGAAATCTTGGAAAAGGAGATTGGAAAGCAAGGAAAAGAGAAGGAAAGAAAAACATCGGGGCCAGCTGCCCAGCTACACAGCAAGCCATGAAGTAAGAAGTAAAGAAAGATATATAGAATAGAGAAAGAGAAAAGCCCAGAGGCAAAAGATAGATGGGACAATTTAAGAAAAGCTGGCTAGAAACAAGCCAAGCTAAGGCAGGGCATTTATAAGTAAAAATAAGACTCCATGTAATTTATTTGGGAGCTGGGTGGCATGCCCCCAAAGACCCAAAGATTAAAAAACAAAACCCAACTACTTCTAGTAACTGTCTTCCACCAGGAGGCTATACCACTAAACCTCCCCAAAAGAACCTCCATTTGGCACCCAAGAGTTCAAATGCCTGAGACTATGGGAGACATTTCTCACTCAAATCACCACATAATGATTGATCCATTACTATTATGGTAATTGAAAGTCTTGAGTTAAAAAGCAAAATACATTTTTAAAAGGAAAAATATATAATATAAATAAAACAATGAATGAAATGAATGCAAATGTTAATAATTTTTAAACCTTGATTCTAATCTAAATTTGTAGAAACTTGTGAGACTTTAAGCCTTATAAAATGTATTTCAAAATACTCTGAACAAATTATGAAAATAGCAAATGTTTTTTTATTTGTTCTTCCCCATGCTCTGCAAGAATGCATGAGTACATATGTATAGATGTGTTTATATGTATGCATATATGTGTATGAATGTATGTAAATCTTGTGTGTGCATGCACATACATACTCACACACTGCTCAAGTGAGCATTTATTAATTTCCCAGAATGTAGGTAGTTTTTTCTTGTTTTGTTTAGGTTGACCTAGAAATCCAATTTCTATGTTAGTATAATTTCTCCTAGTGACAAACTCTCCTTCAAAAAACAAATACATTTCATAAGAGAGCCAATGCTATATATGGAGCAGAGATCAACAATGCCAAAACAAAAGCAAAACCTTCAAAAATTACGTGAAATTTAAGGAAGTGTTGTAAGCAGAAAGATATGACTTCATTAGTGAGGCTAGAAGTATTCATTTTTCATAAATTTAGCTCTCTATAATTCTTTTATTTCTTTCACAAATTGGATAATTAATGTGAGTTAGTCAAAATCCTCTATGGTTACAATCTCTGTGATTCTTTAATAATATAACTCTATGGGCTCATTTCTCATTTTCCTCCATACCTCATTTAAGGCTTGAAGTCAGTGGGAATTACCCCAGGCAAGATGAATTAGAGACTATCTGCCTAATCACTTAAGGCAGACTGTCAATTTTTAGAAATTATTAAGTACATCTACACAGTCATAGGAAAATGTGGGTTTTCATAAAAATCCACATTTTTATATTTTTAATATAGATGGGAAATTTTGTAAAACTTAAGGGCTCAGAGGATTATAGAATTTCAAAATCTTAAGACTTATATATTATTTATTTATTATTCATTTGTTGGAGAATTTTCCTGAGGACTTTATATGCCTAAAGGTAGCCTCTTTGTAGAGTGGCTTGAACTTTCTGGGTCTTTTTGGGCCTTAGCTGTGGGATGTTGAATGAGAACTGTGAAAAAGACGAGGTTGTGAAATTCTTGACTGCTGTTATTGCTCAGTTCTGAGGGAAGAACTACTCAAAAGTTACCCAGCTGACTGGTGTCACAAGCAGGGCTACTCCTCAGGAGCCTTCCAACCAACTTACCCTATGTCCTCTGCACTACAAAGCTCTAAGTTCCTAAATGTAATAATTTGTGAATCCTCAACATATTCTTCATATCTATCAATTATCATTTCAGCTGACAGAGCTACACAAGCACTCTAGTAATTAGTAGAAAAATATTACATACTATCTCTAACAATTGAATATTTAAATATGAGCGTGATCTATGTTCAGTCCCACACTTACTTAATTTTTAACAAACATCTTATACAAATTGGTTATCACTGGTATACAGCTTTCCTTGTCAGCAGTGTCTGGGGTTCACAGCCAAGTCAAGGTGATTCAGGATCTAGGTCAGCTGGCAATCCGTCAGTCAACACATTGACCCACTATTTTGTATGTACATTATGCTGATAGCTTTTTATTGACCCAAAGTAACCTTTAATAGTGAAATTCTTTTTATTCTACTTTAAGCCATGTGTTATAATACCCATCTTATGAGTGGTGACAGGTCCCCTTTTTGAGTGTGTAGAAAAAATAATCAGGTCTTTTGTAGCACACACCTGCCAGGTCCTGAGCCATCCCTCCTTATCCCATGTGTTGCCTAAACAAGTCACTTTACTGATGTAAAAGAAGCAAACAGGTAATGGAGATTGAGTCAGCAGCTCAACTCGCTACATTCTAAAAAGGATTTTTCTTGTTTTTGTATCATCCTATCTCAGCCAAAACCCCTGACCTGGAGCCTACTTTGACAGACAGCAGTGTAGCAGAGTGAGAAGAGATTGTCGTCAAAGGTGTACAGCTTCTGCTTAAATCCTAAATCTATTACTTACTTGTGGAGTGTCCTTGGAAGAAAATCCCATGACTTTCTAGGGACATTCATCTCTGCATATGTAAAATCATGGTGTTAGAATACTCCTCATAGGGCTATTGTAAAGATTAAAGGATTTAGTTTTTCTAGCTGTTTAAAACAGGCTTTGTTAGCTTTTATTATTAATGTTTTCTGTATTGAATATTTTTTCTATTGTTCTGGTTACCAAGCCCAGAAATCATGCTGTCATCCTAACATCCTCTCCCATCTCAAATTTAATGTATCTTTGCTGTTCCACCTCAACAATATCTTGTTAATACAGTCCATTCTTTATCCTCTAGCTGTCACACATAGTTCTTTCTGCCTGGGTCACCCTGGTGGAGTGTATTATATACTTTGCTCTTCTGTGTTGTTCATTCTTTGATTGTTCTTTTCTTTTTTCTTTGGTGGTTCCCCACTGTGTTCTTTTGTCACGTTTCTTTGCATTCTTTACTGCACTCGGTATTTATAATAAAAGATATGTGATCAGATATAATCATTATTTATTGGCCAGCGTTCTACTTCTTTGACTTATTTATTCAAATCAGTATGATCACTACCTAATTATTACCATTATCTACCAATGTAAATAATTGTAGATAATGGTTAATAGGTATAAATGGACAATATAGTTAATAATCATTATGACTATCTACTAATATACGATTGGCAACAGAAAAAGTAATTGGGATGCACTGTAGCATAAAGCTATAATGAACAAAAATTAATATGAATATCTATCAGTAAAGCTTTGAAAGAAAATGGGATTTCCAGACATATGGAGAGTCATAAGATAAACACAGACACAAGAGATTATATATATTGGTTCAGAGTTGTAGAACAGTGGGAGAAAATTTAGAGCTAACATAACCATGTGCGATGGTTAATGCTGTCTATTTGACAGGATAGCAAACTGACGGGGAGGCAAGATTCAGGACATGTGTGAGGTATTATGTAGGTTTGGTTAATTAAGGTATGGAAACTAACTGTAGTAGTAGGAAGGACCATTTTCTGTATTGAGGTCCTAGACTGAATAAAAAGGATATTAAAAAAATAAAATAAAATAAAAAACAAACAAACTGAGTACTAGCCTTATTGCTACCTCCTCCCTGACTATGGATGCAATGTGACCACATGCCTCAAGATTGTGTTATCATGACCTCCATTGCATGATGAACTGTGAGCCAAAATGAATCCTTCCTTAAGTTCATTTTGTTGGATATTTTGCCTCAGCAACAAGAAAAGTAGCTAATACACCAGTAAATGAAGAGAGGAAGGTAAACTATGTAGTCATAATAGTAGTGAGAGTTTCCTAAATTTATTTATTCCTAATCACTTTGTGTGCATTATTTTGTATCCTCACAATGGCCCTAACTACTCTATGGAATTAACCCAGCATTTTATAGGAAACACGTAAGTTTGCGGGGCAATCAGGTCGACAGGTGAAGGTAGAACTTGAATTGCAGCCCTCTGGTCTTCTTGTCTGCCTAACTAATTGTCTTACCTAATCAACTCCTATACTGTGAGCACCTATAAGCCAAGAAGAGGCATGCATATAACTTTGCACCAAAGGAAACTACTGAGAAGTTTTAATGTAGAGAGTAGTGTTACCACACTGACCAATCACATAATCTCTGTATTTGTCAACTTCACCTTCCTGCTAAATGGAGCACCTCTTTGGTGTTTGGCATGGTGCTACATGGTGGTGCTTGATGAAAGATACAAATCACTAACAGAGGTGTAAGAGGGGGAGGAGAAGACAGGAGGGGGAGAGAAAGATCTTCAGAAGGATTTCAGGATGCTACTTAATGTTATTCAGTGTTCTGAGCAAGGAGTAAAGAGTTGGACACATCAGATAATCAAATTCACTTTAGAATTCACATTTGACACAAAGTGATTCTTTAGTTTGGTCTTTTTCCAGGAGCTGATGATGCAAACCATAAACCATGGCCTCTGGTGTCACATAACTTCCAGTCCTAATACAGATTCTCCAAGATGCAACGAAACTTGTATTTTAATTTTATTATTTTACCTACTCTATATAAGCCTAGGTTGGACTTAAATCAAGAATATTGTGCTTTCTTTTATCTTAACTTCATTATGAGTTGCAGTCTATATTATAATGATGCATTATTTCATCCTTCTATAAATTTAAAAAAAATTTACAAAGATAGAATCAATATGCTATCTGTGCTCTATGAAGAGAGATCACCTAGACTTTCCCCACCCAAATTTCTGATCATTATACCATCAGTAAAACTTCAGAATATGCTAGACTCATAAAGACCTGCAAAAAAATTATACTAATAAAAATATCCAATAGACAGTAGCTTCTCTAAAGATACCTGATGAAGGTTCTGACCAGGGAAGATATCACCAAGTTTTACATAGTTTGAAACAGCAGATAGCAGTTTCCACTCTTTTCCTGAGTGATGTCTTAGAATTAGTCATTTGTATTTGTGTGCCTTGCAGTTGTGTGGTCATTCAGCAAAAAAAAAAAAAAAAAAATCAAACTCCATGTACTTTTATAGACCATCTATCAGTAATGATGATGAGATAATATAGAAAATCATTGTTGTAAGACTATGTGAGTAATGACTGTGTGTTAAAGAAATAAATATTTCTTAATATTGGAATTTACATTTTTGAGATTTCAGAATCAGAAGAATGCTTATCCCTTTACTACCATATGTAAAATCTGACAGTTTAATTTGAAACTTTAAAAATCTTTAACCCTACATGTAATCTGAATTTGAAATATTTAATCACCGTAATATTAATCATGATGCGTATTTCATGTGTTATTTTAGTAACCTGGGCAAAGAGGGAATTCCATAGAATCCTCTACCTCAATACACGTCTTATTTATTGTTCCTCAAATATAGAAATAAAGTGTGGATGTTCATTCTCCAAAACTGTGGCTAACATGCAGGTCAGACAGTAGAACACTACGATGTATGCAACTGTGCGGTGATAACTCATCTCTGATTGGAACTAAACACACTCATTTTTATATGTTGGTTCACAGTTATATCTTACATTATCTACCAGAGAAGGCTTTATTTCAGGGTTGGGTTGGAAAGAATGATTGTCAACAGCCAGTTAAAACCATTTTCTATTTCAATCAAATTACATTCCCTTGCAGTCTGTGAATGTTCTGATGTGTCCCTGAGGTAGTTAACCATTCTCCGTTAGGCATCATGGGTTTTCAGCAATAGTTACATATAACAGCGAGTACATACTTGCTTAGTTTTCTTTCTTGATTGAGGTTATAGTCCTTAGTTAAAAGTTCTATGTATATTCAGTCCAGGAAAGTCCTTTTTAACACTCCATCTTCCATTTTGCAGAAAATTAATGTGTCTGGCACTCATAATTGTTTTCTTTGCTTCAGAAACAAAAATTAGTTTTCTTGAGGATTTTCCATCGTAAAAGGGTGGCATTGTAGCACTCATGGCACATTGGGCCAGGCTAAGAGTAGATGAAGTGGCAACCCCCTTGTGAAGGTAAAAGCTAGTTTTCAAGGAATAGTCTACTGCTGAAAAGGATGCCTCACATTTTCCTGCTAGAGATGAATAGTTATAAAAAATTCTATGTCAGGATTATCGTGCATTTTACTTGTTTGGTTTTTGTTTGTTTGTTTGTTTGTCTTCTCACTCATCAAGTTAGCCAGATCTGAAGCAACTGGCCCTACCCTTGGGTTCTGCTGAAGAACATGGGACTTTTAGAAAGATTTGTGTCACACTTCAGAGAAGAGACAACCACAGGGATGAGGAAAGGAAAAGTAGAATTGAACAGACAAATCTAGCTTCAAGAGATTTTCTTCCTGCGTGCCTTTTATATATGCGAACACAATCAAATGAATGGGAGAATATTTTGCAAATAGACAAATTTTGCCCTTGAAACCTCTCTTTGATCCTGAATTTAACCATTTTAGATTGTGCATCTTCATGAAGACAGACATTTGTAGAAATACATCTTGGTAGGAAATCCATATTTATGGGTGCTATGCTGGCTCATACTGAAAGATGGGTTCAAAACACAAAGCTAAGAGAATGAGTCAGGTCTGGTTTGCAAAGGTTTTATATCTACATATGAAAAAGCTGATCCCTGCAGCTCTAAATTTAATTCCCATTAGAAAATCCTGTGATTAACTGCAGGTCCTTAGTGATTGTTTGGGTAACAAATGGGCATGCCACAATGAAATATCTCCTCCTTTTTATTTACAAACAAAGGAAGAGTTTTATGTGGGCAGAAATTAAACCATTACTGAAATATTGACTGACTCAGCTTAAACGTTAAAGCCTTAAAGGCTTTCACAATAACATGAATCCATTATTATATAACATTGTCCTTAATATTTTAAGTAGTTGGAAGATATAATCCACAAAATGTTGTGATTTCCCTTCAAGTGTGTTAGTCTCTCCAGAAAGAATTATGTACCTACAACATAATGAGGTAATTAACCAAGGAACAAAAGCTTTTTCTTCTGTTCCAGACAAAATTGGCTTCTGAAACACAAGCAACATATGCATTCTGTTTAGGATCATCTACCTTGTCTTGGATGGTGATTTTGTTGTTAAACATCCCATATCACTCTGTATAATGCCAAAAATACCTAAAATTAAGAAGACAATTGAGATAAAAATGGCTGTGTGTCTCTTTAATAAATATTTCCATTTGGTCAGTATGCTAAACTTTGATAAGTCACAATATTCAGCAACTAAAAATTATGGATGCCTATTTTGATTGACAGTTGTGCTAAGAGCCACAAATCATATTGCAGCCAAAGGACTTAAAAATCACATTCAAACAACTCAACCTATACTTAATTAAATTACATTTCAAAAATCCTGAACCAAAGAAGTAAGTATAATATTCCAGAATATGGCCCTCACAATCCTTGGTCCATAGTGTTATATGTAAACAAGCTCTACTGTCTGCAGTTATCAGTGCATCACATAACTCTTCCAAATATGAAACTCTTTATTATTTAACACATGCCACATAAGGGAGGCACATTAAAGAATCCAAACATTACAACCAGACTGTCTGTCAAATCAGTTGTCCAGTTGACATGTCTAATTAAATAAACATTTTGTGTACCCTAACTCTGTGATTTTGGTATTAGCTGCTGTGCAAGGATGAGTAGTACCCCAATCACTGCACAAGGGAGTCTATAATCTTCTAATCTGCAAATGTTGTCTTATATTGGAGAAAGAACTGTGCAAATGTGACTGTATCAAGGATTTTGAGATAGATAGAGAGATGATCCTGGATTGTCAGATGTTATTGAAAGGCTCCTTATGAGAAAAATACTGGAAGTAACAGGAGAGTCAGGTTATGCACAGGGACACAAGAAATCTGAGGATGTTATCTTGCTTACTGGACCAAGACCCAAAAGATACAGAGGTCTTTTGCTATGTGGAGACGAGCAAAAGGATTCCCTGAATCCATCAGAAGGAACACACTCAGTCACTAAGCCATTTTAGGATCTGATCTTCCAAGCTGTAGGAAGGCAAGACCGTACTGAGTCACTAAGTGTGTGGTATACCACAGTAGTAACAGGAAGATAATCCAGTTGTTTAAGTCTATTATTAAAAGAGTTCACATACAATTTTCAAGTTTATTTAATTTTTAGATTTTTTTCCCCCTTAAAATTGGAAAACCTGGTGACATTTAACTTTCCTCCTTTTTCTCCTGACAACAACTGACATTAGCCCTTTCCTTTAGAGGTCACATGCTCTAGTCTACCAAGAGCTTTATGAATATTGTTCTCCTTAGCCTCTACTAAACATTTCATCTTGTGTGTTCTTTTGTACATGGCCTTACATTTTTCATTCTCCTTAGTATTCATGGTGCAATCAGTTATTCTGTATCGACTCACCTACTTTTCAAACATGGCTTTGTATTAAACTGATTCTCCACAGACCTTTTTGTCTTCCTTGTTTGTCCCTGTTTGTGTTTCCTTTAAATTTCAGGCTTTAGGTGATCTACTCAGGAAGGCAGAATTCCATCCTGTGTTACAGAAACTATGCTGAATGAACCTGATTTAGGAGCATCCACACAGAGTCCTGACATTACAGCTGACTCATCTGCTGTCAGACACACTGGACACTTCATACTAACCCCATTGAATACATCTATTCAGTTAAGATGAAACTTTCCCATTTCCCCTCAGAGGTGGTTAACTTCAGGCTGCAGTGAGGAGAAGAGGCACTGAATAGCAGGGATCATCTTTTTTTGGATGTGCCTTGGGCTGACCTCATAGCCTCCCTTCTACCCATCTCTGAGAGTTGCCTTCCTTGCATGTCTCTGACTTATCACCTCTTCTTATGTCTTCAAAGCCAGAAACAGCAACGTGGTTCAACTCTAGCATTACATTCTTCTTCGACAGCTGTTCTCTCCTGTTCTTCTCTAAGTGTTCTGCAATCCAGGGCGTGGGTCTCAAGGCCTTGATCACACGTGCAAAATTCTATATGACATAAAAGATCATTTCACAGATATCAGGTGTTGTGAAGTGGACATCTGTAAAGTCCACTGTTCAGCAAATCACATTGAAACTACAGAATTGAAACCATGGAAAGGTTTTTACACTAACTGAACACTCAGTTATAAAATACATGGCCCTCATCACACTGACAATCTCCACTGTGTATAAGGAGGGTCAACTTGCGTCTTCTTTAAAAGCTTTGTCCCACTGAATTTCAGATGCGTCTTCCCCATGTGCAGCCTTCCTAACTACCTCATTTTCTGCTAGAACCTATTCTGTTCTATCTTATTTTTTTTAACTCTGTGTTCATACCGAAACCCAATTTTTCTGCCTTCCCAGCTCCCGTGCTCATCAATAAAAAAGGAATCCCAGCTCCTTTTCATCCATCTTCAGGTGTATTTTCCTAAAGTTCACTGTTTCTCAAATCAGATTACAATGTCCTGAAAGGTGCTCACTCTTGCATATTTCTCACCATTTTCCTCATGGGTTTTCTCATCACTGGGATCTGTATTCCAGCTTCATATTTATCGTTATCAGGACTTTGCAAAGGTATCAGAATTCCTCAGCTAAATCCATCTACATCACTTGATTCACCTTGCAAAAGCTCAAATTTGATCATGCCATTCCCCTGTATGAAAAAAAAAGGCACTCATTAAAAAAAAAATCTTCCCACAGGATACAGCTGGAACTTGGATTCTCACCTTGAATTTCATTTTTAACCCAGCTCTCTAAACTCTTCATGCTCTTCTTTAAAATCTATCTTCCTAACTCAGTAGTCGCAATACATAAATCAATTTAAGGATTATCTTGCCCCTTCTATTAGTTGGCATAAGTTTTCCTTTCTTTACATTTTCTTAAGCCCTTGCTTATATGGTATTCTGTGTTGATAAAACTCTACTCGTCAGAGAGCTCAAACACAGTGCCACAGTGCCTCAAGTCCCTCTAATATTTTCCTGTAGCTGTTTCTTAAAGAAGTATTTATTTTATGTATGTGAGTATTTTGCCTGTGAGGATGTATATATGCACAATGTGTGTTGATAGTTTCCACAGAGGTCAGAAGAGGGTATCAGATCTTCTTGAGGTAGAGTAATAGATGGTTATGAGCCTCTATATGAGTGTTGAGACCCAAACCTTAGTCCTCTGTGAGAGCAGCAAATGCTCATAACCAGTGAGCCATTCTTTCTAGCCCCATCATGTATATAACACACATACATATGTCTCTTTCTCTATGTGTATGTGCATTTGCATGTATACGTGTGTGTGTGTGTGTGTGTGTGTGTATATGTGTATGTGTGTGTGTGTGTCAATAAATAACTTGTCTTTTCTTTCTCAGTTTTTCAGTAAATTGTACATTTAAGGAAAGTTTTTTTAGGGCATTAATGACATTTTTTCACCCCATCAACCTTAGCATCAATCTAAGGAATGGCTCCTAGAACCACTAGGGGTATGGAACCATGTAACACACTTGTCACTGTTGGTTTAAAGGTTCTATACCTGTTTCTTCCTTTACAAATGGGATGTATGCAATAGGGTATAACTGAATGAATCTTTATGAAATATTTCAAGTATCGATTTCCATATGGTATGAATTAAACTGTGTTAGATAGAAGTGAACAAATGCTTGCTAAATTACATTGGACTATCCAATTATGTACAAAAAAATCTGTGTTCAAAATGTTTAGGATACATTTTATGTCATCAGAAAAATTAAAACATCCACGAAAAAGTGAAATTATTCAGAAAAAGTAAACTGTTACAAGATGTTTTTGTTCTACATGAGGAAGATTATAAATGTGAGGACAAATCTCATCTTGTTCCCCAGTGCTGAGTCTAAGCACAGTTACCTTCAAAAAGGTTTATATATATATATATATATATATATATATATATATATATATAATCTTTAGTTGAATTAAGTCCATGGGACCACAAAGCAAAATGAGAAATTATCCTTTTAATTAGCTTCAGTAAGTTTCAATTAAATTATTTTCTGAGAATTAATAATAGTGGAGGACTTTTCTAGGTCTTCCTTTTAAAAGAAACATGTACGTCTCTTTAAAAATCAAAACTATTACCATGAAATTTCCTTGGCCAGAATGAGGAATTCTCTAGATATCTGCAATTTAAGAAAAATAGAATTAAGCAGTCGTACATCGCATGATGATCCTAAATTACTAAGACCATCATAGCATTTGCCCAGCAGTCATCCTTTGAGCAAACTCCTTTTAGAGTCAGAATTTAAGCAGGAAATTGAATCTGCAAAAGGAAGAATCAATGAAGCATTGTGTCTTGTAATACTTTCAAATGAATGGGTAGCTGTTCAAGGATAAGGAGTCATCACATTTGTAGAGATGACAAGTGAGAGACGAGGCTCTGGTAGGAGACTCACAAATGTCTTCTTAGCTAGTTTTAGTTGCTCTCCCTTGTGTGACTCAAGACAAGTATCCAAACCTCCTTGGATCCCAGAGCCCCATAGCTGAGGAATACATAATTGGTAAATTCCCCTTCAGCATTAAACATCTTTACTTTGATGTATCAGAAATAGTACATACCTTTGAATTTTAGAGATGTGTTACAAATATAATAGAGATGCTAGTCTGAACTTGTTAATGAGAATCTTTTCCAAGAAGATACTAGTCCTTTTGAGCCTAAAGCATCCATTTCCTCAATAAGATATTAGGATTTGTAGAAAATATCTAATCTCTCCCTTTTGACATTTGCAATAAGGTTTTGTTGTTTTCAGACAGACACCATACCCTCAAGGCAGGGCCACTATAGGTAAGCTGCTATCTTGGGAGGACTTCCCAATTCTATCAGGAACCATTTATCATTAGAAGTGTTTTTATTAGACGCTTTTAGCATATATAGACTTCTCAAGTGATACAGAAAATGTACTGCTCCATACAGGAACATCTGGAGCACCAGCTCCCTCTTCTTTGATGTAAGGGAGGAGTGATGTCAAGGTTCGAGGGAAATTTCAGACCTTTGGGCACCAGGGATCAGAGAATCATGACTTCTTAATTAGGCTTCATCAGGTACTGGAAGCCCATGTTGAGGCCAAACTACCTCACCTATCAGCTGACCATAAATTCCTGAAATAGGGCTGATGGTTTACTCGAGCGGCCTGCCTCACAGGCACTGCTTGGCCAGATGAGCTTCTGTATCCCTAGTTACTTCCATGACAAGCTACACTTTCTCTTGGGGTCACAAAGGAGTTTCCAGATGATTGCCATATCACAAAATAGTCACGCCAGAATTTCCCAAGTGTTCTCATCTTGCTGTCCATGATTACCTTGCCATATGTTATTACTTGATGCATGCACATGTAGCCTGGATTCTTGCCTATTCCTCAAAAGAAAGTGAAGCCAAGTCCCTTTCAAATCTCACCACAACCTATACAGCCTGCTTCTTCCTTTCTCTCTCTCTCTCTCTCTCTCTCTCTCTCTCTCTCTCTCTCTCTCTCTCTCCCAGAGACAGAGTTTCTCTGTATAGAGCTTCTAATCTCTTAAGAGTCCCTAAGGGGACCCCTGGCAATAGGATCAGAATTCATCCCTGGTGAATGAGCAGGCTTTTTGGAACCCACTACCTATGATGGAACACTTCTCACAGCCTTGAGGCAGGGGGAGGGGCTTGGGCCTGCCTCTACTAAATGTACCTCTCCATTAGAGGCTGGAGGGGCAGGAGGAGGGAAGAGGGGGATCTTTGATTGATGTGTAAAATGAATAAAATTTTTTCTTAATTAAAAAAATGGAGAACACAGAAAAATAAAGTAGAAAACCATTTAAAAAAAAATAGAGTCCCTGCTGGACAAGGGAACTCAAAAGATAAGCATGACACAATTTCCTTATTTTCTTTTCTCCATTCCTCAATCCTTAAAGTATGGTTTTCCCTCCCGTCTACATTCAGAATAATGTGTATATTTTTGTCTTACCTTTAGCTAGATCTCAACATTAGTGATTAGTGATAGCTGTTTCTTCTTACCTCTAGACTCACTGAATATCTTTAATAGTAGATGGGGTGCAGAAGGAAAAACTGGCTTTCTAATAAGGAAGTCTGATGTTCTACACTCCCCAAACTATGACTTCAGCTCTCCATAAAGTCTAGATTATGTTATATGATAGATGTTTTATAGATAGTTAAAACTAAATCAGAAGCACAAAGCTGGCAATGTGTTTTGATTTGTGTCAAATTTCATATTAACTCTTAATATATTCCTATTTCTTAAAACTTAGACCATATGAATAGCACATTTATTGAATGCTGGCACATTCAGTTAAACTTAGTTATTTGGATTATTGTATCCAAAATTATAAGTTAACTACTTTGTAAATTTGAAGGTAACTTATTCATGATATAACATATGCTGCCTTTCTTGTAATTCATCATCTCCTTTTTAACTCAGAAAGATCATTGTTATTAGTAATATCTATTTGTCTTTATTTTAGAGTAGACATGAAATAGCACATAAGAAAAAACTATACTGATGTGTATGTTTGTGATGAATTCAGTCAATACATAAGATACCACATTGATACCTTAAAGAAAAATAATGATGATAAATTTCAAAAAGAATCAATGTCTTTCATTCTATAACTGTTACTGTTAGGGAAAGTAAGACTCATATTAATAACAGCATGAATTACAGAAAGAAACAATGTGTATGTGGCATGTTCACATATGTTCAGGTTCAGATGTGTGTATATGGAGGCCAGAAATCAACCTCAGGTACCGTTTGTCAGAAGTCATCACTTCCTGTTTGAGACAGAGTTCCCATTGGCCCAGAACTCATGGAATAGGCTAGGCTGCTTGGTTAAGAGCCCCAAAGGTCCCCCTGCCTCTGCCTTCTCTGCACTGTGATTGCAAGCCTACGACACCACATACAGCTTTTTACACAACATCTGGAGATCAAGCCCAGTTCCTCAGTGTTGGGCTGCAAGCACGTTACAAGCTGAGCTATCTACCTAGCCCTGAAAATGCTTTTCAAAGACAGAGAGGAGGCTGTTTCTCAACTTCTCCTATCTGCCTACTACTCTCTAAAAGGAAGCAGAGACTATCTGATTGGCCTAAGCCTTGTGCGTATGAGCTGAAGAATGGGGATCTGCAGCCCATGAGCATTCTGTTTTAATGGTTTGTGCTTATTTCCACTTTCTCTCCTTCTGTGCAAAACCAATCATTGTGATCTCAACATGCATTTAACTTACTAGAGGGGAAATGATTTTGACTTCCTACAAAATATGAAGTGTCTGACAGAGCCCTCTCTCCTTGGAGGAGTTAAAGGTGTAAAACAGGAAGATCCTAGCTATGAAAATTCTTGGAAAAAAACACTAACCCTCGAGGACAGGTTTGTATCCTATGAGCTGAAGTACTTACGTAAAATTTATACAGCTGCCATGGATTTAGCATTGGAAATTCAGAATTTTCTTTCTTCCTCGTTCCTTTTCTCTATGATAATCCTTTGTAGAGAAGTTAATAAGCATGATATTTGACTATACTGGTGTGAAGGTGAGATAATAATATATTGTCATAATCTAAGGTCCAGCTTTTTAATTTGTGAGTTGCAACCCCACATGGAGATCATGTAACTGACTTTGGGGTTGTACAAATACTGACAATATTAAAAAGGTTTCTGAACACACAACAATGAAAAAAATAATTCAAAACCATATGCCTAATAATGCAAGCTGTTTCTGGCTGCTCTGCCCCATGCTGCCCCATAAGACTTCACTGCAGCCCTGGGTCTGAAAACACAGTGTATTAGAAGAAGATATCTAAGTTTGACTTACAAAGTGTAGTCAGAGTAGCCCAACAGTATCTGTCTCACACCAGAGAGGATAAGAACCTAGCAGTTGCTCAGTCCATGAGGCTGAGTGCCTCTGAAGGACCAAGCTGGCAATTAAGGCCCAGAGTATTCCTGGAGATCTTCTGGTCTTCAGTCCCCAAAGAATATGGTTCTAATATCAGGGAAGGACTTGGCAATGAGAGGAAGAGGACTTTGCCAATGAGCAAAAAGGTCAAGCAAGCAACACAGTGAAAAGCTTTCCTTCTTCCCCGTCTATTTATCTGACCAGCCACTAGAAGGTGTTGCCAATATTTATGGTTGGTCTACCTCATCAATTAAGGCAGTCAAGACAACTTCCTACATGCATGCCCAAAGGCCAACCCAATATAGAAAATCCTTTACTGAGACTCTCTTTCTAGGTAATTTTATGTGAAGTTGGCAAGTAAAGATAACCATCATAGAAGGAGAAGAAAAGAGTGAAGAAAAATTGAGAATGGGTAAACTTGAAAAAAAAA
>CABHPP010142997.1:51177-86937 GCA_902168425.1 Peromyscus attwateri | reverse complement strand
TATTAATTGGCTATCTGTCTTAGAACTTGCTATGCTGGCTAGTCTTGTAGCTATTCATCTGAGAAGAGATTCATATTCAAAAGAGATGAATAATTCAATGCTAAAAAAGGACAAGTGAACTAATAAATTGACAAAAAATAAAATAGGTTGTAAAAGATAAAGTCCTGTTTCCAATAAATGCTTGAAAAAATGTTCAACGTTTTAGCCACCAACAAGTGGGAGTTAGTCAGAATTGCCATAATCAAGAAAGAAAATATGCTGGCAAGGACATGGGTACTAGGGTTGGGGTGGTAGGAAAGAACTGTTAATGCACTGATGTTGAGATTATAAATTAGTCACTGTGAAAGTCATTAGGAAAGTCCCTTACAAAACCCTTAAATAGAAATGCATGTCTCACATTCAGCTACATTGCTCCCAAGTCAGCATTCCATAGAGATATTTGCAAATTCATGTCTATTGTAGTACTATTCATGGCACTCAAGTTATGGAACCTGCCCACATGTTTATCAACAGATAACTAGATAAAGAAAATACACTGTATATACACAATTTAGATTTGCTCAGCCATAAAGAAGGATGAAATTGTATCACTTATAAGAAATGGATGGAACTGGAGATCATTGTTTTGGGTGAGATAAGCCAGACATAGATAAATATCACATTCTTACATATAGAATCTGGTTTAAGAAATAAAATGAACACGAAAGTAGAAGGGAGATTCATTGGGAAGAGAAAAGGGACGTGTGTGGGCAGTAACAAGAGAGAGTAGTGAGGGGGTGAATATTATCAAAGTATACACATGTGAGCAAATATGTTAGTGAAACCATTATCTTTCTACCACTAATGTAAACTGTAACAAATGGAGCAGCCTGTACGATGAGAGTCTGAATTTGTACTCTCCGAGTCTCACTCTATGATCGTTGGCTGCCAGCTTGCTGTATTGGTGTCGTCTGTGCCTTTGAATTCAAGCTGGACAGGAAGGCCTCTTCTGCCTGATGACAGCATGTGCTGGTACCTTCTTGTGTGTATCTGTGACTACTGTCCACTTTTAAACATTTTTATTTTTTTCTCTAAAGGGAAGGAAGGGCACAGTGCTACCCAAAGTTGGATTCCCTGGTGGTGAGATGATGTATCTAGTCTTATGTATGGGTATACTTGCTGTCCAACTTCTACACTGTGTTTGCAAATCCAGTCTTCCTCTTCTACTTGGATCCCAGTCTGTTCTTTCTGTCTGTCTCTACCCCAGTAGACAGAGCTATTGTTCTAAGTATTCCCAGTCTTTCCCAGTTGGCTGCCATGGGCCGGGCAGTACCAACTCCAGCGAGATGGAAAGTCTCTGTAGCATCCCTTTGAGTCAAGGTAATGACTTGGTGATTCGTGTATTTTGACTTTTGCAGGGTATTGAGCTCTTTAATTACCACATGCCACTCCTTTTTACGTTCTGTCCAGTGCCTCCTGCCGTTTGAGCCTCTGAAGGCAACCAGCATGTGGCATTCTGTAGTTTGAGAGTCCTTGGTCAGATCTTTCTAGAGCTGGCTCTGGCTTCTGCCCCCAAGTCACCTGTGATGGTTAATCTTAGGTATGAATTTGATCGTCATCTGGAATCAGGTAAGTGACATATCTCTAGGACATTCCATCTGTGATAGTATTTCTTGAAAGGATTATCTGATAGGAAAGACCCTCCCTGAGAGTGAACAGTACTTTCTGGTGATAGCCCACATATAAAGAGGACTGAGGGAAGAGCAGTACTGCTTTTGCTCATCTGCTTTTACTCCTTGCTGATGAGTGCATCTGCACTTTTGTGGTTGCTGCCGCAGCCGCTGCCGCCGCCATTCTTCTCTAACATCAAACGCTGTTCAAGTGACCTGAGACCAGCAGCCCTTCAGGAATCCTCCAGGCCTTCAGAATCAGATTGGAACTGCTCAGGGGTATAACTCTGTAGGCTGAGCAACCTGTTGGACTACTCCATTCTTATTGTGGAAGCAACTTAATGACTAAAAGCCCCCTTTGTAATGTACATTCATTCGATCAGTTCTGTTCTTCTAGAAAACCCTAACAATTTCCCTAGTTTGCCTTCTACCCTGCATCATCCTGCAGGTGAGCATTTTATTATGACTCCTGATTATAATCTCTTACCTCAAGCCATCAACTATATTCATATTCTCTAAGAGTGCAGTTTGAGCACACCAGGCCCTTAGTATGTGGGAAATAGCTTACTGTTGTTGTACCCAGAGTCCCCCAAAGACCACCAAGAGACCGAATCCGATGCAAAAGCAAAGAGTCTCTGTATTGTTACAAGTTAACTCAGGACTTTCCATCTGTCTGACACAGCAGCAGAGCAGGAGAGACCCTGAGTAGCAATGGGACAGGGTTTTTAAAGCAAAGGGGGCTTGGGGTCTACAGACAACATAGGAACAGACTCAGGATTGGTTTATGTGAGTGGCAATCATGTTAGTAACTTTTAATAGGCTAGGGTTAGTTGGGGGTTACAGTTATCCATTTTTGGGCAGACCTGGACAAGTCCCAGGCTTTGTCCTTGAGCTGCCATAGAGGCTGGCTGGCCTCGCACGTTCACGTTGACCCATGCATGTAGCTCTAAGTTGGTGAGGGGTCCCAGACAGTAAACAATCTACTGAACCTTGAGCAGTCAGAGTACGTGCAGAAAGGGAGCTATAGTGGTATTCTATTTGTACTGAAATGTGATTTTATTTGTATGTTAATAAATAAAGTTGCTTAGGGGTCAGAGCTATTAGCAAGCCATAGCGAAAGCCAGGGCGGTGGTGGTGCAC
Organism: Peromyscus attwateri; assembly: GCA_902168425.1. Taxonomy (NCBI): domain Eukaryota; kingdom Metazoa; phylum Chordata; class Mammalia; order Rodentia; family Cricetidae; genus Peromyscus; species Peromyscus attwateri. The sequence goes on along the minus strand of CABHPP010142997.1, from coordinate 84,148 downwards.
GCCTTTAATCCCAGCACTTGGTAAGCAGAGCTAGGTAGATCTCTGTGTGTTCAAGGATACAGCTAGCATTGGAGACACACGCCCTTGATCTCAATACCAACCATAGAAAACTTGGGAGGTCTGGACAGAGAGGCAGTGACGAGACAGCCACGTAGTTAGTTTATAACCAATGAGAAGGAAGAAACAGGACTCCTTATAAATCAACCGCACAGGAAGAAACTCCCTTTTCTGAGAGCTCTCTTGGCGGGAGAAGCTAGCTGGCGGAAAGCGGGTAAGCTTCTAGCTCTGACCTCTTGGGCTTTCACCTTTACATTGGCTCTGTGTTTCTTATTTAATAAGGCGGTCGGATACATCTACAGGGAGCTACTGCAAGAACTATGTCTTTTGTTCATGGCCCTCCCAGAAACTGCTTGCTCAAGTCTCAGGAACCTGAAATTGAGGCCTGATCTCTGAGAGAAGACTGAGCAGCCTGTTATGGTGTAACCTACAAAGCAAAGTTCTAAATCTGTGGATGGAATTCTGGGCCCTTCACAAGATGTCCAATTACGTGCCTCAGTGACTATGACATCTCTTTATTACAAGCTGTTCAAAGAGACAAATTGAATATTGGAATCATTCTCTCTTATACTCTATGGTTCCCCACTCTTTTCTTTTGTAGACTGATTTAATATTGTGTATGTATGTATTCATGGGAGTATGGGTGCCTGCTGAGTCCAGAAGAGGCATCAGATCACCTGGAGCCCGAGTTACAAGCAGCTGTGAGCCTCCTGATGTGGTTGCTGGGAATAAAGTTGGGTCCTCTGGAGGAGCAGTGAGGGCCCTTAGCCATTGAGCAATCTTTCCATTTGTGCATATTGTATGGTTGCTTCATGTTTTTAGTTTAAGTGGAGAGATCACAGAAGTGTAAGCTGTCATTGTCTCTATATTTAAATATCACCAGGAGATTAATTGATGAGTTCATGGTTAAGGGACCTTAAGGTAGGGGCCTTAATTAAGAGCTTGCATGGAGGATACAGGCCATTGGAGGTATGTTTTGGGAGGGTATATCTTGATATCTTCTCTCCCATCCCTTCTCTCTCTGTTTTCTATCTACCCACGAGGGATCAGCTTTCCCTTAGCCATGCCCTTCTGCCATGATGGTCTGCCCCATCCCAGTTCAGAAGCAGTGGAGCCAGCCAACCAGGGGCTGAAACCCCTTTCTGATCGATCGACTGTGATCCTGCGGACAAGCCACCTAAACCCTCTCTTCCTCAAGTCGCTTCTGCTCACGGTGTTTATCACAGCAATGGAAAGCTAACTAGAACAGTAAACGCCTTAGACCTTAGAGTCACCGCTTTTGATTACCTGTACAAAGACTGGGGACTTACAGAGTTTTTTCAGATAGACTTTCTTGCTGCCTTCTTTTGTTTCCTTATCAGATTTAAAAAAATGTACGTTGTATGTTTGATATTATTTCATAGGCAATTCAGTATTGTTTCTTTTAAAATATCTTTTCTTTTTTCTTTCAGTTTGTATGAATTCTGTTCATTTGTTTTCAAATTCTCTAATCCTGTTTTATTTTTTTCCTCATTAACAATCTTCTTTTAATGCAAAGCAATAAATTTATTTCAATTTCCTCCGATTCCTTTTCTCTTAACTTTGTCTATAAATTGTATATATATGTTTCCTAACACTCTCCATCTGCTTCTCTATTCCATTAACCTTTTTCTGTGAATTCTTTAAGCAATTCATTTAATTGTTACAGTTGTTTCTATCAATCCCAACATCTGTGCCTTCTGTTGGCCTGATTCTACTGACTGGTTATTTTTATTTAAAAATGCATTATTATCATGCATGCATGATATGTATGTGGGAGCACATGTGTTATGGCCCATGTGTGGAGGTCAGAGGACAACTTCACGGAGCTGGTTCTTACCTTCCATCTTAGTGTGGTTCCAGATTCGATCTCAGGTAACCAGACTTACACAGCAAGCCTTTACCTCCTGGCCATCTTACTGGCTTGGTGAATAATAACAAATAATGTGAGTCTTACCTGTTGTTCTATTTTTTTGTAAGGCTGCCAAGAGCCTTCCCAGTTCTGCCTCCCTTGGATCACTTTCCAGTGTTTTTACAGTTGCTCTTTATGTTTTATTCAGAACGTGCACAAGAGGGAGCAGTATAATCTAAAGCAAGGTGCCACATCCTCACATGTCACCAGGGATTTAATGACAAGGTTTTCCCCCATTACCACGAAAGATAAGGATTAAGATACATATTCAAAGCTAGAAATCAGTATGTTGTCACTTTAGAATTTGTTCAGAATTTGGAATCAGAGAGAAACATATCCATAATTACTTTACAGAAACAAATATTGTAAATAAGATTGTAAGACCCACAGGGGAAACTCTCTATTGTTTTTGGTTATTGTATGTTGTTCTTTGTTTGAAATCATTTAAGCCGGTCATGGTGGGATACACCTGCAGCCCCGGCTACTAGGGATTCGAGGCAGGAGGATTGTGAGTTAAGGCCAACCTGAGTAACATATATTTTATTTAGAAAGTTTGTTGTTGTTGTTGTTGTTGTTATGTAACAAATACATGTGATCATTTACTGTCCATGCTCACAGTTTTGGACAGTAGACAATCATGAGAACAGCTAACATTGATTAAGCACTCTTCCTGGACCAGGTTCTGTTAGAAAAGCTTTTGTGTATTAACTCTTAATGTTTACAAAACAGAGCTTACTCAGCAGCAGCAGTAGCTTCAGGGACCAAAGCCTGGGATCTACCAGGTAGGCCTGTTTAACCATTTGCAGTCAGGGCTGGCTCCCTCACAGGGATGAGACCATGGGAGAATGAGGATGCTGGATGTTGAGAGAAGCTGCCCGTTCTCCATGGCTGATTAATCCAGTCCTGAATTGGCAAGCCATGCTTGCTGTTGGCGATTCTGGATTGATCTAAAAAGGAATAGGTGTTTTTAAAGTCTATGAGAGCAACAATAAGCCCGTCTCTGAGGGACTGATTCATGAGCACATTAATAGATGGCTGACTTCCTTTGCACATGGGGACAAGAGGATGGAATGCTTTCTGAGCATCACAGCTTTACTGTTGCAGGTTTCTGGTGCCTCCTCTGTGCTCTGCTGGGATGGGCAATTTCACATGTGTCATTTTCCACTGCTCAGGCGGCAGCCGAGGCAGCTTTTCCAATTATCTCCTGCTGAACATAACCAATTGACCGCTGGCAGTTGTCAGTTAGGCAGAACTTGCGTGCCTAATGAGAAGGCTTGGCAAAGCGCTTTGCTGATTTCCAGTGGAAGCATCTTTGTTACATCCCAGTCAGGCTTCTAGTTTAGTTGTGACAGAAGAGGGGGAGATGAATAGACTGTTTGATCTGTAGGGATAATTCCAACATGCAGAGCTGCATGGTTGCATACAAAATGAAGTCATCCTGAGTGGAATGTCCCAACACTTTCACAGTGTTACTTCTTGGTGGTTGACTCATGGGTAGCTTTAATTTTCTTATTTGTGCATTTCTGTATTTTTTTATATTCTAAAAACAATACAAATTACTTCTAGACTATTATTGTTATTTGAGATGGGGTCTTGTGTGTAGCTCAAATTGTCCTTGAAATGGCTATGTAGCCAACGACGACATTGAATTCTTCCTATTTCCCTATCCCAAGGGTTGGGATTTTAGGCATGTGCCACCACACTTGCCTGGAACTCAGATTTTTGAAAGATGAGATATGGGATAGATATATTTCTCAATACTCGAGTTTCTATATGATCTTGAAGTACAAAGTCTTATCTGAGAAAACTTTAACCCATCTCTAAAATATAAGACGAAAAAATTCACACAGGATCAGAATTACATTCTCTTCTGAAATCTGACCCACTTTTGAGTTTTGTATAATATAGAGAAGCAGCGCTATGTATTTCCACCGAAACATAGCACACCGCCGACATCTAGCGAACTGTTGAAGAAATGCGTAGAAGAATCAAGGAGTGAGTGGATGGCTGAGAGAATAACACATTTGGCCGGGAGTTCGCCAATTACAGGTTTCTAAACATCTAGAATATGTGTGGAAATATTGGTTACTGTACTGGATAAGGATCAAGCTGGACACAGGTATATTTGACTTTGTATTAACAGTCCATTCATTGGCTTCAGATTCTCTCTGACTGCTCTGTAGGCACGTCTTGTGGCTATAAGGACTCTAGACAGCTCTGTCACGGCACTCTGAGAACTGTGGGCTCAAACCAGAAATGCCAAAGTTGCTGACAATCTAGGGTTCTAGAGAAGTCTCCACCTGGCTCACTACAAGTCCGAGTCCACCATTGTATACAGCATGGCGAGCATGGCAATGGATAGTCCTGAGCCTGGTGGAACTAAGAATTCCTCAGATGAAGGGTATGGAGGCAGAGTTTTCAAAATAAGGAGGAGGCAGTTTGGGCACTGCAGGCAACATCCTTGAGTCTAGAGAAAAGCGTTATTGCTAACAAAAATGAACATTTAAATCATCTGCAATTTCTTTATGTGGGTGTCATGTAAGTCCTTCAGTCCCATGATCTGAAAGTCCCTCCACAAGCTGCAGGCCCTGAGTAAGGGGCTGGCATCAAGTGGACCAGGGAAATGACCAACAGAGCTCGAAGAGGTGGCACTCGATGGAATTCCTTAAAAAGCCTGATGGGTGTGCTTGCTTTTATTACCCCTCCCTGCCCCCCTAAAAACAAACAAATAAAAAAAACCCGAAAAGAACCTCTCAGAAATGTCAAAGCTGGCAGACTGAATTTAAACTTTACCTATTTAATCGTGCAAGAAAATGGATATCTCAGCATGAAAACGCATGGTTTATTTACATCTGTATTTGACTTATTTACTCAGAAGATAGAGGCCAGTGTTTTCTTCTGCTTTGATGGTTTCTGTCAACTGAGAGTTCTCTGAGACCGGAGGTTCAGAAGAGGAAATGAATGGATGTGATGAGCCAGTGTCTGTTCCTTCCTGTGGGTTGCCAGCTTTTCCAGGTTGTCAGTTTTGAATAACTCAGAGTGTATGTAGACAGTTAACTGTATCGAGATGTGCCTAGAAGCCACAAGGGCTGGCAAGACAATGAAACACTCCACCGGAGAGCGAGGATCTTATTTCAAGAGGCATTATGGTATCAAGTTTACTCATCCACTGCTCTTAGTTTTACTTGTTCAATTTTATGTTCCAGAAACTGAAATGGAAACATGATCATCCTATACTAACCACTTTTATCATCCTTTGAAATTATTGGCTGTTAAGGAAGCAAGCGATGTGATACCGAAATGCAGAAGACCACCCGGGGACACCATAAGCCATGAAAAAGATTCATCTGCATTTTGCACAAGAAAAAGGGTTAATGTGTCTTTTGCATTTGAGTCTTCATTTTCCAGGAGATAAATATGCATGCTTGCTAAATAGTCACAGGAGCCGTCATGACCTCAGCCTGTGTGAAGATTCCATATTCTGGAAGTTTGAAATCTCTCCTACAAACTAAACGTCTTCCCCATTAGTCTCAAAGCACGCACAGATGTGCCTTTGAGTTTATTTCACCACGTGGAGGCTCTTTGACTTTACCTGAGCCCCATCTGGGTCCCTTCCAGGGAGGTGGAGTTCAACAGTGTTCCAGATGTTCCTGACCCTGAACCAGGAGCCTAGGTGGAGGCAAAATGGAGGAAAAGAAGTTTCTAGTTTTCATGGAGTTTACGTTGTAAAACCACAGAAGGGCTGGGGAAGTCACTCAGTTGGTAGAATGCTTGCTTAGCCTCAAACTCCAGGTTCAGTCCTAGCACAGAACAGCCAGCTTGTGGTGACACAAGCCTGTGATCCCAGCAGGAGAGGAGGATGGGAGGTTAAAGTCATCCTTGGCTACACAGAGTTTGAGACTGGCTAGCCTGGGCTACTTGATTCCTCCAAACAAATGAACAGAAATAAAATTGAGGAATGATGAAACTACTCACGTTAGGGAATTTGGGGGAGACTTTTGGAAGGGTCCACCATAGCTTAGTATTTATCTTGCAATTATTTTACATTTCTTTTTACTACTAATATTTATATTCAAAAGGTTATAAATATTGATTTGGGGCCATGTTTAAAATCTGATGTTTAGAGTTGAGTTTTTTAATTGCTTTATTGCTTTCAAACATTAATAATCATAAGTTAGGTTTCTGCTGCGTTAAACGGTGTTCTGCCTAACGTTCAGCCCCAGCATTCTATCACATACTTGTATGAATGATGCTGCCTCACCCCAGATCGAAGCAGGGGAAATTTGCAATTCCCTCAAAGGATTGGAAATGAGCCCGTTGTCAAGCTGCCAGAGTAAATGAACAAGATTTAAATTTCTCCATAATATCTATCAGAAATTCAAATGACTGGTAATTAAAGCAGGCCTTGCGCTCTCATGGCACACGCAGCCTGATAAAACAGCCCTGTATGTCACCTTACTGCTGCTGGGCATTTTATTATATCTCCTTGAGCACCAGGTGGCTTATTCTGCAGAGTCTTATAGTCTATTAAATTCTAAACATGAAATAGCAGTAAAACACAATAAATATTTGATGGCATGGGTGAGGATATGATCCTCAAACTCTGTGCCCTTGGGCTTTGTAAAGATGGCGTTTTCTATAAAACAGTTGGTGATCATCATAGGAAGTTATAAAGACACAAAGGGAAGAGGCTCCCCATAATTTATCATCTTATGGTAGTCACCGTTAATGTTTCTTTGTGTATGCTTATTGGGATTTAGGTATTTTTGCTACTTATTCTGAAATAGTTGTCATCCTCTTCCATATGAAACTATATAAATGACTGTAAACCACCGTTTTCTAATTACAGAAGTAATACAGTGACATTTGGAGAGTAAAGAAGATAAAAAGAATCCAGAATCTCACCTAGCAATCACCTCTATTTAAACTTCGGCATTTAAAAGCTATAACCTTTTCACTTTACATAGTTGTATGTGTTTGGAAGTCACATGATAAACCTTGTGGGGGCTTGTGACAGACTCTGCATTTGCTCCTCAGAGTCTGGAAAGGTCCAGGGTTCAGGTCACTAAAGATGAATTTTAAAGCACCAGAAGATGTTGCCAGGTCATTTGGCAATGAGAATAGTTTTCACTTTCTCTCCAGGAGCCAATGCTGATGTGTGTGTGTGAGAGAGAAGATAGAAAGTGAGAGAAGGAGCTTCTGGTTTAGGTATTTTGCAGTCCAGTTTGTAAGGGCATCAGGCTGCTACCAGTGAGAACTGGAATCCGTTCCATCAAGTGGAATTTTAAACCGGTGTGCCATAGAGTGGACGTCAGCTGAACCCTGGAGTGTAGGACAGGACTCTAGAAACATGCATTCTGGGTGGAGGAAACCCAGAAACAGAAGACAAACTATTGAAACATCTAACTCTATGAATGTTTGTCCCCAGATCGTGGGTATTCTTGACAGTACACATCCCTCTGGTTTTCTGTTTGAAAATCAAACTAAATGAGAGTCTTCGTGTGGAGTCGGACTTCTTCTTCTCCATCCCTTATCCCTTCCCTATTTTTAAACAAAGAGTAATTTCTATTTGTTTTTGTTTGGTATAGGGTCTCACTTTGTAGACTAAGTGAATAAAAAAAAGAAATAAATAAAAAGGAAAGGACATGGCGGAGGAGAAGGTTTATTGTAGATGTGAGGGAGAGCATAGCCAGAGGCAGAGACATCTGGGAGAGTCCAGAGTGAACATGATCAGGCTGAACTGGGCCGTGTGGTAAGAGGGGGAGGGAAGAGAAAGGGGAGAGGGGGGGGAATCAGGTGCAGCAGCCAGGAGGGCAAAGGTACAGAAAGGGCGGATAACCAAAATGGCTGGATAGAGGAAGAGCCTCTAGAGGAAGGGCAGCCCAGTCACTGGGCTGGAGAGTTCAGGGTAGAGGGCTGGGGATGCCATCCATACCCTGTAACAGGTAGGGACTGAGGGATGCTGGGAGAACCTGGAGGCCAGGTCCATTTATATATGTGAGATAGCCACCTCAACCATTTGCCCCGAAGTTTGAGACTTAATACTAAACTGGCCTGAGACTCATTCTGTAGCCTAGGCTAGCCTTGCACTCTGGGAAATATTGTTGCATCAGCCTCCTGGTTATTGGGATTGTAAGTGTGAATTTCCTTTCTGGCTCTATTTTGTCTTGTTTGTACAGGCTTCCTTGCTTTTTTTCTTCTTTAAAATTTGTTTGAAGATGATTTTTTATTCTTTCAGGATTTTATACATTGTATTTTAATCACATTCAACCTTTCCTCCATCTCCTTCCAAATGCACCCAGTTCCATTCCCACCAAACCTTGTGTCCTCATTCAAAAAAATAAACAAAACAAAACAAATCATGGATTCCAATTAGCATTGCCTAGATATTCTTGGGTGTGTGGCCATCCACCTGGGTGTTCTTTATCTGGTACAACCCCTCCTTTTTCCGGGTGGGGGTGGTTTCAAAACAGAGTTTCACTGTGTGGCCCTGGCTGTCCTGGAACTCATTCTGTAGACTAGGCTGGCCTTGAACTCATAGAAATCCTCATGCCTCTGCCTCCCAAGGGACTAAAGGTGTGTGCCAGCACTGCCTGGTTGCCTGGTACACCTGTAAAGAAAACTACCTCTCCCGGTATCTATCAGTTACCAACAGCTCCTCAGCTTGGGGTGGACGGAGTACATACCTCCCCTTCCATGCTGGCCGTTTGTCTGGTCTGGGCTTGCACGGTTCTTGTGCATGCTGTTACAACCACTCTGAGTTCATATGTGTGCCTGGACCCTCTTTGTTTTCAGCCTTAGTCTGTTACCCATCACTTGAACTCCAATATTTGTATGGTTACTACCTGCCTTTAGCTCCCAAAGTGTTCATTAGGAGTGTGTATGTAATGAGACAAAACAAAACAGTGCCACCACCAAAACAAAACAAAACAATACAAAACAAAAACCCACAGAAAACAAGACTGAACACTCACAGTCTTAAAAATGACAAATCGTGTAAGCGAAGTCCAACGTATGGTTTTCACCGGCTGTGGGTTTCTGTGTCATCTTTCCTTTGCTGTCTCTTCGACGATGAGACTGTGGAAGGAGTGCTGTCCCCACTGTTCAGTGACGCAGGGCCGAAGCAGTCACTAACATATACATGCTGCATTTCTAGGCATCGTACAACGGCATAACTTTTCATCTGCTAAGGGCAGGACTTGATGCCAAAGGTCACACCATAAGAGACTTTCACTTCATGGTAATTACAGCTTGTAAAGGGTGTTAAGCATGGAAGAATTCTGAACCTACACTTCACAGGACAGTAGACACGGCAGGTAACTGTCAGCGGCACATCCTGGACCTGATACTTCCCTCCACACTGCAGCTGCGGAGGAGCATTAAGAGACTAAAAGACTGCATACTAAGTATCCATTTGCCGCCTCTGCTGGTGGCTATGCTGAGTATGCTATAGTTTTAATTGAATTGTAATGACTGTGATGGTAACTGTACTAGTTAACACTCGTATTATGGTTATTCAAGGGAGTTTTCAGCTCTGTTCCTAAAAAGCTAGTTTAAGTTTTTACGCTGATTTTTGACTTCTCAAAAGAATTTTATTTATTTGTTTATTTATTTATTTGGTTTTTACAGGGTTTCTCTGTGTGGTTTTGGTGCCTGTCCTGGATCTCGCTCTGTAGACCAGACTGGCCTCGAACTCACAGAGATCCACCTGCCTCTGCCTCCCGAGTGTTGGGATTAAAAGCGTGCACCGCCACCACCACCCAGCTCAAAAGAATTTTAAAAAGAGACATTCTAATGATGGTGTGTGTGTGTGTGTGTGTGTGTGTGTGTGTGTGTGTGTGTTCATGCACGCATACTCATGAGTGGTGTGTGTGTGGAAGCTGGGGGACAACCTTAGGTGTCATCCTCTGGAATACCATCCACCTCCTTTGAGACATGATCTTGCATTGGCTTGGAGCTCACCAGTTAGACAGGCTGTCTGGTTGGTGAGCCCCCAGGATCCTCCCATCCCCCTCTCCAGCACTGGGATTACATATGCATGCCACACATGCCTGACTTTTTATGTGGGCGTGGGGATCAAACTCAAGGCCTACCACTTGCAAGGAAAGCTCAAGCACTTTGCTGACTGAGCCATCCCCAAGGCCTAAAAGAGATTTTTTTTCTGCAGCTATTTAAAACACATTACAGATACCTTTCCTATACTCTTAAGAATGAACGAGAATTGGCTGTATGTGTACATTAGAATTTGATCAATATTGATCCACATTATCCATGAGAGTGGTCCGTGTATTTAAATGGACTTTCCAAACAGTGGAATATCCTTTTGTGTATTTTCCATCGTGAATGCATAACGTTGCTGTTTATTTACAGTCCAGTTTTGCATGTGTATTGGCCTGTCTTTGTCCATGCCACTTAATAAATAGGAGGAATATAGGTTAGAAAGACTTAGATGGCAACCTGCCACCACCTCGGCTCTGCTGTCATAACCTCAAGGACTATGCTGATTCTTTTCTGCTTGGGTGCTCCCTCAAAAGACTGGAGAATAGAGCGGCAGAACATGCTTAGACATGTCGCCCTGAGAAGCTGTCTTGTGATTGTGTCTGTAATCATCCTCACCTTTGCTCAAGCCTCATGGAGTCTCTTTGCTTTTGACTTCCCACAGGTGTTTAGTGTGCACTCTTCTCTGACCATTGCTTTTTTTTTTTAAGATTTATTTATTATATATACAGTATTCTATCTGCATGTATGCCTGCACGCCAGAAGAAGGCACCAGATCTCATTGTAGATGGTTGTGAGCCACCATGTGGTTGCTGGGAATTGAACTCAGGACCTCTGGAAGAGCAGCCAGTACTCTTAACTTCTGAGCCATTTCTCCCAGCCCCCTGATCATTACTTTTCATTATTGTTTCTTTTTTCTTTTTTGGTTTTTCGAGACAGAGTTTCTCTGTGTAGCTTTGGCGCCTTTCCTGGAATTCACTCTGTAGCCCAGGCTGGCCTCGAACTCACAGAGATCCACGTGCCTCTGCCTCCCGAGTGCTGGGATTAAAGGCGTGTGCCACCACTGCCGTGGGCTTCATTATTTAACTGCTGTGCATTTTCAAGTTCTGCTTTTTTTTTTTTTTTTTTTTAACTAAAATGTTTCAACTCTTTGAGATCAGAGACAGGCCCTATAAACTTTTTTCTTATTGTCTTTCATTAGGCATTCAGTATACATGACTTAAGCAACCTGGACGCAAATGACTTCATATGAAAATGTGTCTGCATGCCCTGGGAATCAGGGTATTCAAATTCATTTTATTTTGTGGCTAAATGCACATAAGTCAAAAAGTTGCTTCATTTTAGACCTCATTAACTTTTTTGATTTAGTAACATGTATCTGAAGAGTTCTTAACGAAGAGAAAATATAGACTACAATGTCAATCAGGACAGGAAATATATCTGCTGTAGCAGTTCAACAAATACAAGAAAATGTTAAGGTAACAATTTCTATTTGTGTTCCTTTTTCTTCATCCCTTCCCCCAAGCATTTAACTTTTTTTTTTTTTTTTTGGCCCTCACAATATTTACTTTTGTAATTAGAAAAAAAATTAAGAAATACTTTTGTGGAGCCTCTCTCGCTCTGTGTATGTGTGTTCATTTGAGAGAATTGAGAATTTCCTCTTTAAAGTAAAATACAGCAATAATGACAGCTCTAAGTAAAGTTGGACTGAGGTTAATTGCTGGTTTCCTGAAATGTGTAATATGTTGATACAATAAAAGTCATTTTGTCAAACATTTTATTAGGCAGCTCTCTAGCTCCATATCACGTCTCCATTCAGTCTCTCTTTGATCTCTTTTATCATACATTAAAGTCTAATTTACATGCTAGATGAAGAGAATGTGTTGTAATGAATTCATATCAGAGTTCAAGGAGACAATAGCAATTTCCAGTTCACAAAATGCTACCGAACAATAGATTTTCATTGTTTATATTCACATCAACTGTCCATCTCTCAGAATGAAACTTTGGGCTTGAGTACATGTTACGATATGGCCTCTCTTTCCCTTCATCTTTAAAAGCCCACAAACTGGAATCACCTGGGAAGAGAGCCTAACTATGGTTGCCTCTATCAGGTTGGCCTGTGGGCATGTCTGTGGAAGATTGTCTTGATTGTTAATGCAGCCCATGATGGGCAGCACCATTCCCTAGACTGGGACCTGGACTGTACTGAAGTGAAAAAAGTCTAGATGAACAGAAGCAAACAGGCAGCATAAATGTGTTCATTAGCTTCTCTCTGCTGTTGACATTGAATGTGATGTGACTAGTCCCTTGAGTTCCTGCCTTGTCTTCCCTGAAACGAAATATCGGAAGGAAAACAAGAGTTAACATTTACATAGTATGCTGGGTTGGCTAAAACATTGTCTAGACTTCTTTCATACCCCTGTTTTCCTAAAGAGGAACTTCATTATCCCCTCCCCGGCACTGAGGATGACCCAGTCATTATGACTGGCGTTTAGTAGCTAGAATGTAGTGGAAGTGATGGAGTGAGGTTATAACAGGAGGCTTCTTTCTGCCTTGAACATTTGTTGCCTGGGTCCTTCCACTCCTACTGGGGGAGAACTAGCCACCATGTTGTGAACTTCCTTATGGAAGAAGAGGAAAATTAGGTAAGAGGGAAGGAGGACTCTGACCAACATTTCACCGTGAACTGAGTTGGATCAACCACTACGGAATTTCAAAGTGTTGCACTTTCAGCTGCAGCTGGGCTTGAGAGTATCACAGGCCATCCCTCTGAATGCTTCTCACCCAGTTACAATCATACATAAAGCACATTGGACTCAGATGTGACATGTATAGTGCTTCCAAATTTTAATGGGTCAGAGTAAATGAGTAGAGGGTATCTCGTATTTCCACCTCACTTGTACAGAAGAAGCCGTTCTCGTAATAACATATGCTGAAATATTACAGTATAAAAATATGTTTAAATGAAAGGCAAGGGTAGTGTGAATAGTTTGCTATCTCTACCTGGTTTGCCTCCGTTTTTCCCGTGGAGTCGTGTGCAGTAGAACTCCGCAGAGAAGCCCATGTCTGCTGTCCGCGTCACCAGCCTCTGCTGGAGTTTTGAAATGTGCCTCTCTCTACACTGATGCTTATCACTGAAAACATAATTGCTATAACTCTGAAGCAATTTAAACAATGCTTTGTTAAGAAAAATTATCCCTAAAAATGTGATTTACAAGGACCACACTGGGATAAGCAGCCACAGTGATCTCTGTTGCCATAGAAACTTGCAGTTCCCGTTTAACTCAGGGGATTAAAATAGCCCGAGAAATGTTAGTGGTACCGGGACATAGGAAGACACACACACCAACAACCACTACGGTAACCTTGAGAGGAAAATCATAATATGCATTTTTTTTTAAATCAGAAGATATGTTGCTTTCTTTTGAAAATGTAGCACAGAACTTGAACCAGAAATGACTGAGGATTTGGATGTGGCCCTAGAACTGTCCTCTGCCAGGCTAACATCATCTTGGGAACCTCAGCTGTATTCTCTTGAAAAGGATCATCTCAGCTGGGTTTGTTAACTATTTATACCACATCATGGAGGGGTAGAGAGGACCACAAGACTCTCACCTGAGTATTTAGTGCTCCCTACCACCTGTTAGGATAGGAGGACTCTCTCTATACAGCTATGGTGAAGTCCTCATCGCTGCTAGGTAAGGGCTGTTCAGAAACATACAGCCTGTTAGAGGAGGAGCACCCAGACCCCTCTCATTAATCCTTCTCTAATGCTCTGTGAGGAAACTCAATAAATTCATTGGTTCCCCAAAATGAAATCCTGCCTTGGTTTGTTGTTTGGGATCTTAGGAAGAGGGTTAGACATTGTTTATGCTCCTCCTGGGGGATTTTAGCAACAGACCCTTTGTATCCAAAGACTGAGACAAGGTTGGTTTCTGGTTGGCCTAGGAGAACTGAGGCATGGGTGATAACGTCCAAAGCTTACATTGATATTTACAGTGATTTTTCTTTCTGTACAAGGAAAGCCCTGAAAGAAATTTTAGAATTACAGTTTCATTAAAGATCATGAGAAAAAAAAAAAAGAAATGATACCAACTGTGATAAATAAATTAATCCATTCTCTTGCTTTCTAAACTATAGAAGGACTTGGGTGGTAAGCCTGTGGTCATATACTTCCAGCCAGACTCAGAGTCTTAACAAAGTCAGGTCAAAGACTGTTCATATTCTTTGGTTCAGGTTTTATTAGCAAAGGTGACATTTAGAAGCTTCCTCTGCAGCCATCCTCCTAGAGACCTTGAAATAACAACAGTGAAAATATTATCTTTGCAAGAACTCTTTGAAGGGGATCTGGGATATGACAGAGTAAGCTTGGACCAGGCACTTAAAATCTGAAAGGTTTTCATGCTCTGTCTTGTTTATATGTCATTATAATGGAAAGGAATCAGAATATGCTGCTCCAAAGTAAAGTATGCCACTTTGGCATAAGAATTATTTTGAGCAGAAAAAAAAAAAAATCGAGATTCAACAGATGTAGAAAAGCCGTCCGTAATCTGAGTAAAAGCAGAAACTCTGAGAAATAAGGATTGTTTTAAATCCCTTCCCCGGGGAAAGTTACATAGCACAAAGATGACAGAAAATTGGCACCAAGATGGCCTGGCACAAACAAACCTCTCTAAGTTGGCCTTGATCTCCTGTGAGTTTCCCTGTATATTTACCTTCCCACAGGTTTCGGCCCTTGGAAATCTCAAGAGGCTTGCCCTTTTCCTTCTGACTCTGTAATTTATCACTCTTAGTCAGAAGCATATATAAGCTCTTGGGCCTATCTGGTCAACTTCTTTTCTAGGAAGGCCTCTGGGTCCCATAAAAACGTCAAATGAAATGTATATACTTCTCTCTTATTAACCTCTCTTAGCCCAGTTTTCAGGACCCCAGAAATGAACCTAAGAGAGAAAAAAAGATTGTGTCTCTTCTATGTGGTTGAAAGACCCCACAGCAAAATGTTCACTTTCTAGGATATATGATAGGGAGAGCCAGGATAAACATGAGTCAACTTTTAGTTTAAAATTAGGATTTGAGTATGGAAGAGGACATTTGCTAAGTTAAACAGGGACATAGAAAACAAGAAGAAACATTGGGGCAAACAGGCTCAGTATGTTTCCTTTTCACTACTGAGTCGTACAGGTTTAATGCTTAAGGAACATGGGAGTCAGGATCTAGGAGACATGAAAAATATGTCTTATTATTATTATTTTTGAAGCATTTTGATTCTGAAATAACAAGAAGCGATATGCAGTAGTAAAGAGGTTCAGTGGGCAACTCCCTTCTGATCCTGGATCCCCAGGGCAACTCTCTTCCGACTCTAGGTCTGACATGGGGATGGTCTCCTCTTCAGGACTGACTTAGACAGCAGGCTCAATGATAGACATTCCCTGAGTTTCTACTTCTCTCCTTTCACGAAGGACCCTGGAAGGTGATAACATTTTTTTCCCTATTTATTTAGAATTCAGTTATGATCTGGCCTTCAAGTCTGTTCATATGTAAATCAGAGACTTCCTGGTTGTTCTCTTAAGTGTAATCTGTGTGCCACACAAAACTTCCACCCACCCAGTATCTGGATACATGAATCTGACACATTCCTCTGTAGGAGGAGTTTTCCCATCCTCCGGTCTCTCTCAATCACTCAGAGGCTTAATATTACTTATAAATGCTCAGCTGATAGATAGCTCAGGCTTATTACTAACTAGCTCTTACAACTTAACCCATTTCTGTTAATCCATGTGCTGCCCGGGGCTTGTGGTTTTTACCTCTATCCCATTTTGTGTGTCCAACTCATTCTGCATCTGGCTGGTGACCCTCATTGACTCCACCCTTCCTCATCCCATCATTCTCAGTTTGGCTTTCCCACCTAGCATTACCCTGTTCAGCGATTGGCCAGTCGGCTTGTTTATTAAACCAATCATAGGGACATATATTCACACAGTGGACAGAAGGATTATTCCACAGCATTTCTCCCACCATCCTTGGAATAGGTATCACTTTCCTTGTTTGCCAGGGAAGAAATCCAGACCTGAGAAAACTAAGGGAGGAATAACCCAGAGCTTCTGTTTCCTGAATTTATTTGGTAAAATGGTTCTTACATCCTCCACATGGAATTAGCGTTTCGTATTCATATTCTGCTTTTAGGTTGCTTCATAGAATCCATTGTGATGGCTTAAAAAAATTCTTTTTTGTAATTGACAAGGAAAAGTTACATATTTATTATGAACAGCATGGTGTTTGGATCCATGCATATGTTATGAAATGGCTAATGGAAGCTTAGTTTCTTCTCTGGTGGTTGTGATAAACTCAGGGAGTAAGGGCTTATTACAGCTCATAGTTCAAGGCATAGTCCATTACGTTTGGAAAATCAAGGCATAGGTGTATGAAGTAGCTGGTCACATTATACCCACAGTCAAAAGAAGAGAGTGGTGAACACGTGCTTGCTAGTGCTCAGCTCCCCTTCTCTACCCTCTGTAGTTCAAGATCTCTGACCCAGGGAATGGTTCCCCCAACAAGTAAAATGGCTCTTCCTGCATCAACTAAAATATCAAAGAAAATCCGTGTAGGTATGCTCAGAGGCCTGTCTCTTGGTGACGCTAGCTCATACCTAGTTGATAATTGAGATGAGTCATCATGGAAGTGAGCATGCATGACTGCATATACTTATTTTTGTGATGAGAAGACTTACAATACTCTCTTTGACAGTTTTATATGAAACGTTGTTAACTGTAGTCACTATGGTGTATTATAGAGCTATTAAATTATTCCTCTTGCTTTACTGAAGTTTTGTCCTATGATCATCATCTCATCTTCCTTCATCCTTCCTCCTGCCCCACAGCCCTTGGTAACTCCCATCCAACTCTCTGTTGTAATGGATTTAGCTTTTGTTCATTTCAAATAAAAGTGGGATTGTGTAGCATTTGTCTTTTTGTACCTGGATTGTGTAATTTAGCATAATGTTCTCCAGGCTCATCTATGTGGGTACAAATGATAGCATTTCCTTCTTTTCAAAAAGCTAAATAGTAATTCATACATCCTGCAGATTTATTCATTGATGTGTTGATTCATTCATTGGCTGGCTCTGTTTCTTGGCTATTATGGATAAGCTTAGCACAATGTTCTGCCCAGAGATGCTCCATAGCTGTTAGCTAGTTAATTGCTATTATTTGTATTTGTACATAGTCTAGCTAGCCTTGTTATTTTTGTATTTGATGTTATCTATTCCCAGAAACAATTCTTCTTGATCAATACTTTAGTTGTAATTTTGTGTATTTTTTGGAGAGTGTTGAAAGGTGAAGAGTTATTATGAAAAGTATCTATAAGTTTTTATTCAAGTCAGGCAAAGTAAGACCTGCTTATAATCACAATACTGAAGAGGCTGAAGCTGGGTGATCCTGAGTTCAAGGCAAGCTTGGACTTCCTAGTGAATTTCAGGCCAGCCTAGGCTATATAGCAAGACCTTGTCTCAAAGGCAAGGAACAAAATCAAACAGCATTTATTCATTTCCAAGTGTAGATCAAGTGTAGATTTTTTAAAGCCTTTTTATAAGGCCTTGGTCTACTCTCTTTTGGATGATAAAATCTTAATACCAATTGTAATATGTGGACTTCAGCTACTATTAAGAAAGCTAGAACATTTAAAAAGGTAAAACTCTTTACAAATCAAAGTCTTAAAGGGCTTTTGAGCTTTATAATAATTTGTTTTAAAAGCTATCTCCTTTCATTCATTTTAGTGTTCAATTCAGAGATCAGGTTATGGACTGGAGAAATGGCCTGGTGGTTAAGAGTACTTGCTGCTCTCGTAGAGGACATCCCAACATCTACATGGTGGCTCACAATCATTCTCTTCAGGGGTTCTGATGCCCCCTTCTGGCTTCCAAGGGTAGTGTATTCATGTAGTGCATATAACATGCATGCTGGCAAAATACCCATACACATAAAATAGAAACAAATCTTTTTTAACGGCCATGTCCTGAAGACCGTACAAAGGAGAATAGTGCTGAAAACTTCATGCCCAGGTGTGTGATGGGGACAAGCAGTAATCACAGGGACATCTCATTACTCAAGGCCACTGAGGTATCAGAAGTCACTCTGCCACCCAATGGTGCTCTGCTTAAGTCCAATGGTTCACTTGGGTGTGCCTTTCTGATGGAGGATGAGACTCAAAATCCACACTCAGAACATTATTACATTTCAGAAAGACACCATCTTCCTAGCATTACCATAAAAGCTTTACAATGAAAGTTTTACTAATGTTAGACTGAAAGAAGTATTTTTGTTAGCTATCCTCTGTTTACAGGCATGGGAATATTATTAATATGAAAAGATACACAAAGGTCAACACTGTAAGTTGCTTAACATGATACAGAAATTCAGTGCCTGTTTTTAACAGTGATATTAGTATTTAATGTTAATTGCTATTCCAATCACCTGGCAGGGCATGAGTAAATTAAGACATACGTGAACTGATCTAAAATGGAATTGCCTAAAAACATAAAAAAAGAGCTTTCTTTTGATTGTCACAGTTACTCTTTCCTATCTTCATTGTTTAAATTTTTCATGTGTGTGTTTGTTGGAAGCACAGAGGTCCCTGAACTCACTGATAAGCACTAAGGAAACCAGGAATGTTGAACAGGCAAGACTGTCTCTTCAGCAGGAAAGCTGTGTAACCTGTTCTTCCACCCAGAAGGCTGGCAAAGGAGGTGGTTAATAACCTGGTTATTTGGGTCATCTATAGGGCCAGGCCATACCAAGCTCCCACAAGCAGGACCAGAGGTAGCTAACAGTCAAGGTGACCTTTGTGTCATTTGTATGGCAGGGACTTCCCCAATATCCCACAGTCAGGACTGGAGATGACTAATACCCCAAATGACCTCTACACTACCTGTATGACTGAGACCACACCAGATCCTCCCCCAGGCCCTTAAGATATTATATGAAGCCTATCTCTAGAACCCATCTTCACAGAAGAAATGATGCATACTCTGAGAGGAGTTTCCATGTAATCATGCCTCCTTGTGCACAGGGGATTGTATTACACCAGGAAACTTCCCCCCCCACCTCAAATTGTACTGTGCTTAAAATGTTAAATAAATGAATAAATAAATAAATAAATAAATAAGCAAGTAAATAAATAAATAAATAAAATATATCCTTACACTAAACTGCCTGCTATCAGACTCTAGAAGTTTGAGCCAACACAGGCTAATGAAGTCATGCTGCACTGGATTTCCTTCTTGTTCCCCATGGGTTGTTACTCTTCTGGCCCTGGTGGTTGTAGAAACGCCAACATATATTGGTTGATGGGTGGATGTGGTGGTATTGTGTTCCCCAAAATATTGTGCACCCTAATAAATTTATCTGGGGTCAGAGAACAGACAGCCACTAGATACAGAGGCTAGAAAATGGTGGCACTCACGCCTTTAATCCTAGCATTCCAGAGACAGAAATCCCTCTGGATCTCTGTGAGTTCAAGGCCACATTGGAAACAGCCAGGCGTGGTGACACACGCCTTTAATCCCAGGGAGTGGTGGTAGAAAGCAGAAAGATAAATAAGGCGTGAAGACCAGAAACTAGAAGCATTTGGCCTGGTTAAGCATTTTGGCTGGTTAAGCTTTCAGGCTTCTAGCAGCAGTTCAGCTGAGATCCATTTGGATGAGGACTCAGAGGCTTCCAGTCTGAGGAAACAGGACCAGCTGAGGAACTGGCGAGGTGAGGTGGCTGTGGCCTGTCCTGTCTCTCTGATCTTCCAGTGTTCACCCCAATACTTGGCTCAGGTTTGATTTTATTAATAAGAACTTTTAAGATTCCTGCTACAGGTGGGGTCAGGTTCTAACACACACACACACACACACACACACACACACACACACACACACACAGACACACACACCACCACCACCACCACCACTACCACCCACAACAACAAAACTCCCAGATATAAATGTAATACTTGTTCTTAAACAGCATACCTTTTCTTTTTTCGTTTCCTCTACTTTAAAATTTTTTTCATGTGTATAAGTGTTTTATGTGCATGTATGTATGTGCACTGCATGTGTGTATAGTGCCCACATAGGCCAGAAGAGGGCATCAGATCTCCTGGAACTGCACAACTATATTTCTTCTGCCTCCCCCCACCTCCCCGTTTTTTGATTCTTGACTGAAAACTCTATTTTTCCTTAAAGAATTCTCAAAATATTGTCCAAATACTGTCCAGCATCTGTTAATTCTTTAAAACTTTTTTTAAAAAAGATTTGTTTATGTATTTTATGTATATGAGTACTCTCTTTGCATGAATCCCTGCATGACAGAAGAGGGCATCAGATTCCATTAGAGATGGTTGTGAGCCACCATGTGATTGCTGGGAATTGAACTCAGGACCCCTGGAAGAGCAGCTAGTGGTCTTAATCACTGAGCCATCTCTCCAGCCCTAAACTTTTTTTTTTAATTAAACTGTAATTACATTGTTTCCTTCCTTTCTTTTCCTCTCTTCCCATGCAACTTCCCTTGCTCTTTGTCAAATTCATAGTCTCTATTTCTTTAATTGTTGTTGTGCACATACATACATAATATATTCCTAAATATAAAAATACAACCTGCTCCGTTTGTATAGTGTTACTTGTATGCATACGATTTCAGGGCTGGCCACTTTGATAGTGGATAACCAATTGGAGGGCTCATCCCTGGGGAAAACTATTTTCCTTACTCGAATCATTCCTTAGTTGCCTATAGTTATTTGTCTGGGTTTGAGGCCCTGGAAAAGCTCCCCCTCCATGTTAGCATGTCTAATGCTGCCATCCTTACTCAGGTCTTGTTTAGGTAGCCATGTTGATGAGACTTCATGGGTGTAGCTTCTCTGACAGCAGTAGATGAAATCTCATGGAAAAAATTCCAATTCTTCTTCTCTTACAATCTTTTTACCCACGCCTCCCCCCCCCCCTCGTTCTGCTATGTTCTCTGAGCCTTACATACAGGAGTTGTGTTAAAGATGTATCAGTCGGGGTTGGGAACCTTATGAATACTTGTTCTCGGCATTTTGATCGATTGGGTTCTGTAACGGTCTATGTGGCAAGAGGGTGTTTCTTTGATGAGGGGTAAGACCTTCACTTACCTGTGGGTATAAGGTCAAATATTTAGAATGTAGTCAGGAGTTACGCTGTTTAGTAAAGTGGTATTTGTAAGTTCTCCTCCAAGACCCGTGAATTCACTAACTCTGGACAGTTATTTAGGTTTGCAGTACAAGGCATGATTTCTCTTTTGTTGAGCAGGCCTTAAGTTCAATTAGAGAGCTTTTGGTTACTGCCAAGGTTACTGCCACTACTGCACCCCTAGGGATATTGCGCCATGCTGCTCATGGTTTCAGTTCATAGGCATCACAGATGTGTAGGACTATCAGTTGCTTCCTTCTCTTGGAAGTTTACGTGACACCTTCTTGGTACCAAGAAAGCTAGTCCTTAGCGAGGAGGCTTTCAGGTCAGATCCAGCTCAGGTCCTCCAAGTCCTGTGTCCTAAGGACAAGATGTATTCCACAACAGGGACTTTCCTTCAACTTCTGGGAGGCCACCAAGGGCAGCAACAACAGCCTGTGTTCTGCTAATCTCTTGGACAACCCTGACAAAAAACTCAGAAGGCTTCTCAAGACTAATGGTGTGTGTGTGTGTGTGTGTGTTGTTGTTGTTGTTGTTAGTTTACAGCTCTTGCAGGGAGGATTTTTAGGCCAGATGGGATTCTTACCCTTTTTTTTGGGGGGGGGGGGGTTCGAGACAGGGTTTCTCTGTGTAGTTTTGAGCCTTTCCTGGAACTCACTTTGTAGACCAGGCTGGCCTTGAACTCACAGAGATCCACCTGCCTCTGCCTCCCGAGTGCTGGGATTAAAGGCCTGTGCCACCACTGCCCGGCTGGATTCTTTATCCTTTAAGAGGTTCTTTAAGGAGTTCCTACTTTAGACAATTTATTACTGGTATTCTATAGATCATTTTTCTAAAGAAACAACTATAACCACCACTTTTTGTTGTTGTTTGTTTTTGTTCTTTTGGGGGGTCCACCACCCAGTTCCCAAATAAGTCACACAGTGGCTTATTCTTACTCAAAAATGCCTGGCCTTGTCTTGGCTTGTTTCTTGCCAGCTTTCCTTAACTTAAATTGTCCCGTCTGTCTTTTGCCTCTGGGCTTTTCCTGTTCTCTTACTTCTGTAAATCTTACTCTTACTTCATGGCTTGCTATATTTGTTGGGTCCTCCTCTTTCTCTGGCTACTTCCTGGATCTTTTCTCCCCCCAGATTTCTCCTTCTATATGTTCTCTCTGCCTGCCAGCCTTACCTATCCTTTCTCCTGCCTCACCATTGGCTGTCCAGTTCTTTATTAGACTATCAAGGTGTTTTAGACAGGCAAAGCAGCACAGCTTCGCAGAGTTAAACAAATGCAACACAAACAAAAGTAACACACCTTAAAATACTATTCTACAACAACTTTAAATCTCCTTAAAATTTAAAAAAAAAACAACATAATGATTGGGAAATACTGAAACCGATGTAACTCTGAGCAAAGTATCCTGTGCTCATAATTTACTGAGCTACATGTAACTTCCACAGCAGTGGAAGTCTGCTTATGCAAACAGCTACTTGAGATGTCATTTACAGAGAAACTCAGACTCACACGAGGCAGACCGAATACAGAGAAAGGGAACCCGAGAAGATGCTGAACTTACTTTGAGGCTGTAATGAAATGTCCCATAAATCATGGTGTGTGTATTTCATGATTAAGGGTGACACTTCTGTCTCAGGCTGTGGGGTAGTGAGCAGAGGTAGAATTTAGCACACAGTAGGGAAAAGGGTGCCCACCCCTTTGAAAAGAGAACTCCCCAGTTTCTCCAGAAGGAAAACCAGTTCATCAATGATCAGTTTTGCACAATACGCTGTACTTAAGCTTGTTGAGAACACAAAGATGGGAATGACCTAGTTCCTACACAAAAGAACTCATTTTCTCTCACTTACTATCTAGGCTACTTTCTTTCTTACCACACAGTCTAGGGTTATCCACAGGGTTACAGGAACAATGGCATAGGGTTTTAGAAAACACTTCTCTCTGTATTGGGAGAGAAATTTGGTTTGTGAATTTCTTTCCCTCTGTTCTTCATGGGCATAGGAGAGTCGCCTGAAGGACAGGAGGTAGGTAAATTTCATCTTTCCACCATCTGGTCCTGTTTCCCTTTTCCTATGGCCTAATTTCCACCAGCTGAAATCTGTTTGGGCTGACAATGCTTCTGGGAGCAAGGCAGCTCTATATTTCTCCCTGGTTAGGCTGCAAATAGCATTTACATCCCTGCATGTCACACTACTGTTCCACGTCTGACATCAGTGCAGAAATGCAAGTTGAATGGCATTTCAATCATAAGCTCTCTCAAGAAATGCAAATTGAATGAATGTCTGAACAGTGTGGGCTCATGTAATTGAATTGTTTTCCTCCACCATTTAGCTGAGATTCAGGGGGAGTGTAATTTGCAATTTACAATGGTGGGAGGTGCAGACAGAGTGGCAATTTGAGGTAATGAGTGGAAGGGTCAGAGGGCAGCCAGAGGCAGCATAATAGATACTGGGCTCTAGGAGATAGGGGGACTCTCTCTGCTCTGCAAAGGAGCAGGAGCGGCAGGAAAAGAAGGGGGCTGGGAGGAATTTGCAGAGGCAGCTGCTTGCTTTGTAGGCCAAGTATACTTCTAATCTCTGCCCATCCTCCCCACGCCGCCCCCTCCCCTCCCAGTATTTCTTCAAAAAACTGACCTGGGCAAGAGGCTTCTTCACTGAAGAGCAGGACAAGCAGATGTGGCTTGTGGAAGACATGGAAGTATCCGGGGACATTCAGCATCGATAACTTGTTTGATCATGTACCCAACTCATAGCAACGTTAGTCTTAAGTCATATTCAAGCAAAAATGCACTGTTTGGAGAGCCTAACTGGCTTGGGTGATTTAAGAACAAGGATTCTTTTATGAGCAAGCACGTGCTTAGCTTTGAAGCTCAGGGCCTATGCATGCCATGGTTGGAAGTGGAGGTGATCTCAGGGAAGCGGAGTTCGGTTGCTAGGTCTGGCAGCAGAGACAATTAGGGCTGTCTCATTTGTTGAACATGGAAAATGAGATCCTGACTGCACATAGGAATGGAGCAGGCCTCATTATTTAAAATGTATAAAAATTTGGCCGTGGCAATACAGACCTGAAATTCTCACACTTGGGAAGGTGGAGATAGTAAGATCAGGGGTTCTAGGTCATCCCTAGCTACATATATTAAGCTTTGTATTTTCCTATGGACCTCCAGAAGGAGAGGCTGTACCATCAGAGAGGAATCACAGACTCCATGGTACTTAGCTAAGCACTCTTTGGACTTGGTATCATTTAGGCTGTCAGGGACCTTGATGGAGATGGTTTTGATGGAATAAACTAGACTGAGGTTTAACTAGAAAAGATGAACTGTGAAGGAGTGTGTGTTAGATTCCTGCCCTGTGACAACATTCCTGAGATAAATCACTTAGGAGAGGAAAAGCTGATTTGGGATCCACATTTGAGCACGTGGTCTCTGGACTGTGTTGTTTTGAGGTCTCTGGGGAGGCAGAACTGCATGGTGGAGTAAAGCTGTTCACCTTCCAGCTGCTGGGAAGCAAGGAGGAGAGATGGGACCAAGGACAAAATACACTCTCATTAGGCGTACCCCCAATGATCTACTTCTTCCATAGGCGTGCCCTCAATGACCTACTTCTTCTATAGGCATGACCCACAATGACCTACTTCTTTCATAGGCATACCCTCGATGACCTACTTCTTCTACAGGCATGACCCCAATGACCTACTTCTTTCATAGGCATACCCTCAATGACCTACTTCTTCTACAGGCATGACCCCAATGACCTACTTCTTCCATAGGCATGGCCCTAGTGACTTACTTCTTCCAATCAGACCTCAACCCCTAGGGCTTCACCGTTGCTCAATGGCTCATTAAAGCAATGAAGGTACAAATCCACAAAGAGGTTAACCTGATCATAAGGTCAGAGCTCTCACAAGCCAGTCATCTCTGAAAGGTTTCACTTTGGAATACTGCTGTCCTGGGAATCACCTTCGAACAGTCTTTCTTCAGCATGCTAAGATATAAATCTAACCAGGTAGCTTCCTTTCTTAAACACTGTAGCTAAATCCTGGTACCCGCAGTGTAAACACAGCTCAGGCTTGTTAATTCTGGCCTGCTCTGCACTTCAGGTATAGGAGCAGCCCCAAGTCTCTCTCCTTTGTTGGCCTTAGGGAACAAATAATGTTATCTCTACTCTTTGTAAACTGAAGGTGACTCCTGCTCATCTTTGTGATCTCAATTTAAGTGCCACTTCCTCTGGGAGATCTTTTGTAAGCCACAGAGAGGTGATATTTTATGTTTATTTAAATAGTTGGTTAGTCACACACTCCTGCGCCCCCAGACTTTGAGCTCATAGAAGGAAGTATCTTGTTGGCCTTGATGTCAGACTTCCAGTACCAAATGCATATAACAGGCTCCCCAATGTTCCCAATGATTTTGTTCAATGATTCAGTTCAGTCTGAAGAGGAGGGCCCAGGAAGCCTTTTGACAGGGGGAGTGTATGGGTGGGGCAATCACGCCTAATGGTCTGAATGAAGACTCTGGTGCAGTTTCCTGCCTTTAAGTTCTGGTATTATCACTTTTTCGCTCTGTGACTATGTGTGACCTACCATGCTACTCCATACCTCCATCCTGTGTTGTAAATATTAGGAAAGTGCCTGTCTCCAGGGTGCTATAAGACTTCAGGGAATTTGAACTTGCAAAGAGAACAGACACCAATTACCATCATTTTCCCTATCAAGATATCACTCAGAGTTTTTCTTCCTGTCTCAATTCAAATTTGTTTGTTTGTTTGTTTGGTTGGTTGTTGTTGTTGTTGTTGTTGTTGTGTGTGTGTGTGTGTGTGTGTGTGTGTGTGATTGGAGGGCAGCTTCCTGGACTTCTAAGGCTCATGATGATTAACATTAAGAAATGATTAAGATTGTACCCTATCATTGATATAATTACTATTGTTTTTGAATATAAACAGCATATTTATGCAGAAAATTATATGAGGTTGTTTAAAATTAATCTTCTTTCATGGTTGTTCCCTTGAATCAGTCCATTGCTCCCAGGGAAAATATCAGCTCTTCTCTTACCCAGTAAATTCATGATACAGGAGAAACTGGCGGGGGGTGGAACCCAAAAAACTTCTGACAGCTATAGAGGAAAGTAGAGAATTTGGCTAAAATTTACTGTTGATGGAAAAAAATCTTTGCACTTTTAATATTAAAAAGTGTAGTGTGAGTATTCTGTATGTATTCTAGAACTCAAGTGATTCCTGTTTTTCAGTTTCATCTTTTTCTCTAAGATCTTCAAGTATTTTATGACATCAGAAAACTGTAATTTTTTTCCTAAAATTTGAGTTCTAGAGAACATGGTGGGTCTTTACAAACAAGGTCTCCATGTAAGAGAGTGCAGCTGGATTTAGGAACACACTTGGGAGATACCCTGGCCATTGCTTTGCCCTTCACGACTGTTAGTCCATTCTGTGTTCTCTGTCCCTACTTCATAATGATATCACTGGCTCACTAGTGATCCTTTCTCCCTCCCCCATCTCTTTCCGTCTGTGTCTCTTTCTCCTTCTCTCTTCTGGACAGGGTCACTACTAGGTAGACTCGATATGTAACCCAGGCTGGCCTTGAACTTACAGTGATTCTCTTGCCTCAGTTTCCTAAGTGCTGGAATTACAGGTTTGGACCACCATTCCTGACTCAACATTGTTTCTTGTATTGACTTAATCCAAGGACTCAACAGATGTTATATGACAATGTTGATTCTTAAGGGAATTGTACATAAAATGGAAATGTTGGCTGAAAATTGCTTGTGTATTGATCAGGCAATCCACTATACATGTAGAATTCTTCACTTTCCAAGAAGTAAAAGTAAAAAGGACTAATATTATGTATTCATGGGTTAGTGACATTATGTCACGTAACCTCATTAGAATCATACGATATTATAGTTTATAAACTCATGCGTTGGCTGATTCATTCATCATGCCTAAGAGTGCTTGTGTGTGTGTGTGTGTGTGTGTGTGTGTGTGTGTGTTGACTGATGACTCTGTCCTGAGCTGGGCATGGCCAGTGCTTCTTATCTGGAGCAGTTCTATATCCCATGTCTCCTCCTCCTACTGGGATAAAGAAGGTCCTCAAAGACAATGGTTTGATTTAGACTTGACTTTACAGTGGTATGGAAGTGAAAATGGTTTCATCAGAAACTATTTTTTGTATTATGAATTTTGATCTGCTTCCAAGGCTGGCAACATATGGTAATATCCTTTCTGGAGATTCTGGGCAGTAATAGTGAGCTATAACTCCTAATCAGCCACAGAGTCACAAAGGAAACAGCCAACACTCTATAGTGTGTCCCGTAGCAGTAAGAGTCAGTATTAGGTGTATTAACCGGGCTTCTCACGAAGGCTGCTTTCAGCTCACAATGGTTTTATCTGGCTGCAGCCCCTTGGCAGTAGAGGAGAAGCTAGCAAGAAGCTGAAGCCAGCAAATGGAAGCAGCTAAGACTTTCTCCATGTTTTATCACTGGCAAGTGTTACGGCTTAAATCTCACCGGCTCATGCTTTGAATACCTGTTCTCCAGCTGGTGGCTATTTCGGGGGACTGTGGAATCTCTAAGAGGTGGAGGCCAGCTGGTTGAAGTAGGTTGTTATGGGCAGACCTTTGAAGGTCCTGGCCCCTAATTCCAGCTGCTCTCTGGTCCTCTGTAAGATGAGGAGCGCCTGTTACCCTCTCCTGCTGTATGAGTGCCATTAAGTTCTCTACCTGGAGGGATTGAAAACTCCTCAAGCATAAGAAAAATACATCTTTCCTCTCTTATTTCTGCCAGACATTAGCATAACATAGGTATAACAGTAACTAATGTGGTGAGGCATTATACTGAACTTGGGGTCAGGGAGGATGGGAAGTATATACTTCTGTGGGAATTTCATGGCAAAGGGTCTAACTTGTGGGAGGAAGGAAGAATTGCAACCATTAATGCAATCCACTACATTATAATTTGAAGGCCATGGAGGTGAAATATTGCTGAATTTAGTCATTATTAAGTGTATTAAGACGGTCCACTTCCATCATTACACTGTACAGAAGTGGCCTCTAGAGGGGATACATTCATTAAAATCCAACACATTTGCTCTTGCCTGCCAAATAAACAATTAGTCCAGGAGTTCTTTTAGTTCTTAGCCCTCCGTCACTGTTGAGTAAGTGGAATCTGACCCACAGATTTTCAGTCAGTGTGGACCGTGAAGTTTGCCGGACTGTGTGAGTTCTAAGAACTCATTGAAAACCAATGCTGCACAAGCATCTGGTATTAATGTCTCGTGCTTATCATTTCTTCTACTGTTCAGTACTTCCGTATCACCACCCTTTTCACTTCCTAATAAACAAAGGAAGAAGAATAGTTTAGACATCATCAGGTACACATTAGGTTACTCTCATCATTGCAGTAGCAAAGTGCCCCAAACCCTATTCCTTATAAGCAGGATGTTGCTTTCAACACCTCAAGAATTCACTTGTTCAAGAGATAATTAATACACCAAATACTGGGGTCCTATTTGAAAACCAGTATCTTGACCCAGTAATGAATCATTTTCCTGTAGTTTATAGGAAGCAATGAGCTACAGATGTCTTTGTATGGATTTTTATGAATTCCAATTCAAGTCAGTTTGCAGGAATACGGTATTACATCCTAGCAAGATTTCATAGCATACAAGTCCTACCTGGGTGCAGTTTAATGGAGGCGTTTCTGAAAGCTTTTGAAGATGGGTGATATATTCCAAGTTTAAGGTAGGCATATGGGATTAGGTGTTCCAGGTGATTGGGGCAGGGAGATTCTGCAGCCTGAGATGGAGCACAACAGATAGTTCAACTGAAATTGGTTATACAGGATATGGTGTTATTTTAAGCTTTATTTTGTAGTGTGTATTGTAGGTGTAACCGTCTTATTAAATAAGAAACACAGAGCCAATCCATAGATGAAAGCCAAGAAGTCAGAGTAATAGCTAAGAGCTAAAAACCTTACCCTTCACTGTTGCTGTACCTCTCCGAAAGAGAGCTACTTTCTGTGTCTGTCTTTTTTTATAGAGTTTCTGTTCTGCCTTCTCATTGGTTGTAAACCCAACCACATGACCTCCTAGTCACTGCCTGTCTGTACAGACCTCCAGGTCTTCTATGGTTGGTATTGAGATTAAAGGCGTGTGTCTCCAATGCTGGCTGTATCCTTGACCACACAGAGATCTACCTAGCTCTGCCTACCAAGTGCTGGGATTAAAGGCGTGCACCACCACCGCCCAGCTTTCACTATGGCTTGCTAATAGCTCTGACCCCTGGGCAACTTTATTTATTAACATACAAATCATATTTCAGTACAAATAAAATATCACTATAGTGTATGTGCGCGCACACACACACACACACCACTGTGCATGTATCAGGGGACAACGTTGTGGAGTCAGTTCTCTCCTACTTTGGCATGGGTTTCAGTAATTATAAAGAGGACTCTCCCACACTCGGCACCTTTACTAGACACAGGCTACAAAGTTACTCACCTGTCTTTTAGCATCCCTCAGTTTTCTCTTGAGGGCAGTCAGAATCCTTTGTACTTCCCACAATCTTTCTTCTTTAGATAAGTCCTTTATCCCACCCTGCAGATCTCGATGTAAACAATTCAGGGGTGATACCATCTCACTGCCAAGTGAAGGTATTTTTTGCACTGGAGCTCTTCTCCTACCTTACAAGCTTCTCTTCCGCTATTTTTCCGTCCCCCACCTCATCATCTCCTTCTGCTGAAGCACCCAATACCTGCACACTTGCTTCTCCCTTTCCATAAAGACCATGGCGTGTGAGGTATTGATCAGCCGGCTGTGTCAAAGGAGGAAAAGCCCCAGATGGTAGCTTTTTTGCCATTTTCTGTGGCGTAAATATTCCAACTATGGCTGATTTCAAAGTAGCGACATGCTAACATGGAGTCAGCTGCTGGGAAAACATTGTCACACACGAACAGTGAGAGCCAGTTCCAACACAACACTGACTCAAACCCATATCTTAAAAGTACTTCCTGGTAAAAGATGCACTGGTTTATATAAGAAGTTAGAAGCAGAGAGGTTTTTTTTTTTTAATGTTGTGTTATGCTTGGAAGCTGATGAACATGATAGGTTACAGTCTCTGATTTCCAGTGACCCACGGTACTACAGGCAGGACTGTAAACGCCTCCTGCCCCTTTCCGGGTGCATTTCCAATGAGATATGGAGGAAACGGTAGTTGCTTTTTGAAGCGGATCTGTGAGTTTAAAGCAATTTGACCCTGAATAACCACAGCTGCTACCTCGTCAGTCTCACTGAGAAGAGATTGGATGACATGTGAGCCATGGTCACTGTCTTTAATGCCCTCATTGAAATCAGGTCAGTGGAGAAGGGCCACCACTGTGCCACCTTTCCCTTGTCACAGGAGACGCGAGCTCTAGAGATGGATTGCAAGTCCAGGGAATGGCGACAGGCCCACGAGGGTGTGTGAACTCAGAAAAAAGCTAAACAGTGTCCCAGTTCATATTTTAGCAGCTGCAAGATGACTCTTCTTTTTTTCCCTAAATGAAAGACAAAATAAAGCCGAAAATAGTTTGTGAGGCTGTACCACTGGCAAATTGTGTAATGAGATTTACATGGCTCTCATCTCCGTGGATGTGAGAACATGCCTGTTTTCCTCTTACTGCTTTGCTGTGTCTAGGACTTCCTGTTTCCTGAAACTTACTGCATATGAAGTGGTCTTCGAACCTGCTGCTAAAATGAGTTGAGGGCAAGGGGTGTATGGGGTGGGCTAGAGGTTTTTCTGTATGGATTTGGTCCTTAATCAAGCAGGTGTTTTATGCAGAATCTCCTTGTCTTCTAAGACAGATAGTGACAACATAATTTACGGACCCCCCCACCCCCATCCTGTTATGTGTTATGCTAGATTCTGTGACTATAGTACATGATCTAATTAATTAATATATTGAGAAGAGGCAAAGAGAAAAGATATAAATGCCCTCTAAAATATATCTCTGTGTTCAGCCCTCTTTGTGTGTATCTGTTATGTGTGTGTGTGTGTGTGTTTGTGTGTATGTGTGGTATGTGTGTGTGCTTGTGTGTGTGTGTGTGTGTGTGTGTGTGTGTGTGTGTGTGGTGTGTGGTGTGCTTGTGTGTGTGTGTGTGTGTATGTGTGTGTGTGTGTGTGTGTGTGTGTGTGTGTGTGTTCTGGAGATTGAATTTATGGCCTCACATACATTAGGGAAATACTCTACCACTGAATTACAAACTTAGAGCCGGACAAAAAGTTTTTATGGTACAAACAATCTCTGCCTTTGAGAAGGACTGAGCTCTACGTAACATGAAGCAATCTCGGTCTACCCCATAATCACAAATCATTACACACTGTTTATTTCCCTGTTACCATTTTCTGCTCCTGAGGACAAGAGACACGCTCTGACTCAGCCTCTATGGCAGACCTCTGGGGTATAACAGGATTACAAAGGCAGGAGTTTACACAAAATAGGAATCTAGAAAATTCGTTCTGATTCAGAAGGAAGAAAGTAAGCAGGACCCAGAGATCACATACAGGCAGCGAAGTATCAGACACACTGTGTCTAAATGAGGCAATGTGAGTCACTTCCTGCAAGCCAGGGTCTGCACAATGCAGCCATCTCAGGATCGTCATTTAATAAACTCACAACAGATTTCCATCCATTGCCCTGTCTGTGTGTGTAGCCAGATTCTGTCTTCAAAGTCACTTTTGAAACCACAGAATCTAATGAGATAGAAGTCTAACCTCTAGCACAACTGCTGACATATCACTGAGATGATTTGTGGTTCTCAAATTCTGTTTGTGGATTTTAAAATCACATTTTTATTTGTTTATTTGTGTATGTGCATGTGTATGCCTGTGTGTGTACATGCATGTGTGTGCCTTTGAGTGAGTGAGTGTGTATGTGGGTGGGCATGTATGGGGGTGGGTGTACCACGGTATACCCACGGTGGGTGACCATGTGCAGGTCAGAGGACAACTTGTGGGAGCTGGTTTTCTTCCACCTTGTGGGGCCTGGCAATCAAACTCAAGGCATAAAGATTGGTAGCATTTACACTGAGCCATTTCACCAACTTGTCTGTGGCTTTATTAAAAAAAAAAAGAAAGAAAGAAAGAAAAAAGAATGTAGTACGTTTTCTGTGGCTGGGTCCACTTCCGCCTAGGGCTCGCCATTTCTGGGTACAACCTACAGCATTTGCTCCTAAGTGCTTGCTACTTTCAGGGGTGGCAGCAGAGGGGGTGAACATGGATTTCTATAGGTTTCAACTCCTTTCATCATCCTCTCTTTCTCTCGTCTCCATTTTTAATTTTTTCCTTTTGCTCTCATGTAGCTTTTAGGACCCCTGGGAAACATAATATTCTTAATGGCCAAAGTTTCAGGAAAACATTAGCTGCTTTTGCAAATAACATCTGCTTTGGGGGCTATAACATAATATTAAGCTTCCTCTTTGCCCTGCAATGTGTACCAAACTAAAATATATGGAGAAAGCTAGACAATATTATAATAAAAATTGTCCTGCTCCGATATTTCTTAGACTAGAATAATGACTGCAGATTAAGTTCTAAAAAGAAAGCATGGAAGGTAGGAGAGGAAAAGGAAGGAAGGAAGGAAGGAAGGAAGGAAGGAAGGAAGGAAAGAAGGAAGGAAGGAAGGAAGGAAGGAAGGGATGGGAGTCCTCTATTCATTTCATAGGCTGCTGTCTTATCTGTCACTCCCAACACACACACACACATATGTATACTCATGCACACACACACACACACACACACACACACACACACACACACAC